>OU898280.1:47649733-47734733 GCA_918026665.1 Diabrotica balteata
GGATCATTGAAATACTACCTCAATGATCTTGTTGCCGGTCCTAAGCCCGGAAAAAGGAGGAAGGTTCTTGGGTTAGATTAACATTTTAGCCAAGTTAAAAAAACCTTGTCTTTTTCGGTACAGGCTAGTGATGACTTATTTTAAAAATTTGCGACTCACAGATCAACGATGTTGGTAACACATTTTATAGTGAAAAAGTTGCTTAACCAGCGGAAGTTTCTAGTGGTTTTAAAAATATCAACAACGATCTAATCGAGAATAAAGACAACATAACGACAGTCAAATTTCAGTCAGCAGAATAGTATTTATGAAAATAAACTGTGAAATATACCGTAAAATTGATCAAACTTCTAGTCAAACCAATGAGAAATTAGAAATTTCTAGAAATTGTAATTAGACAGTCAAAAATGTTTACAATAAAGTCAAGGAATGAATTAAAAAAAGTAAAAACGTTTTCTAAATTAAAATCGAAAAATCAGAACATAAATATGTAAAATGTATTTCTCATTAAAATCAATTGTGGTTAGTTCCCATATAATAATGCCAAACCAAAACAATTATAGATTCTTCTATAGTATTTATATGAGCAGTATTCATACTTTTATTTCAATTACGTCGTGATAAAATCCACAATTATTAGTACCACGTTTTAGTATACAGCTGTGTGGTGATTTGAAACCATCAGTTTTGATTTTTGTATTCTGAAAATATAGTCGGCAATTGATTTTTAGCGGAAGTTGGCTTTTTTTACAAATCTATTATAGTTTTGAAATTACCTGCTCTTAAATTATCTTGATATACTTTTAGTTTATTAAGCTTCTGTAGAAGGAGTTAATAAACTGCAATATCATTAAGGCATTAAGTTACATATTTTCTGTAAATACTGTATACTACTGTATAAATATAAACGTAAATCAAGGTTCTGAAACTACACTGACCGGCAAAAAAATGGCCCCCCTATAAATTTCCAAAAATGAAAATTCATTAGAAGTTTTATACACTGTTTCATATTTTATACACAACATCTTTTTATTTTTAATACAAAAAATGGCCATTACTGCTTGATTCTTTAGCATAATTTGTTTAATTAGAAGGCTACAAAAGAAAATAATGATTATCTTGATAGACTTTTAGTTTATTAAGCTTCTGTAGAAGGAGTTAATAAACTGCAATATCATTAAGGCATTAAGTTACATATTTTTTGTAAATACTGTATACTACTGTTAAATATAAATGTAAATCAAGGTTCTGAAACTACACTGACCGGCAAAAAATGGCCACCCTATAAATTTCCAAAAATGAAAATTCATTAGAAGTTTTATACACTGTTTCATATTGTATACCCAACATCTTTTTATTTTTAATACAAAAAATGGCCATTACTGCTTGATTCTTTAGCATAATTTGTTTAATTAGAAGGCTACAAAAGAAAATAATGTAATATCGAAACGAATTACAAACAACAAAAATTAAGGTTGAACTTGTCTCTTATATCGGGTATTATGTCCTAAAACATCAATAACCGTTTGCATACGATTTAGGAGGAAAAGGAACAAATTTTAAATAAAAACATGCTTTTTCACGAAGCTTCTTCTTTCTGGTTGGCCTGTTTGACTTCTAACCCTACGATGAAGTTTATCCCAAAGATGTTCGATGATATTCAGAAAAATCTCCAGGTTGGCCATTCTAGAGTATTAATTCCTATTTCCCCTTAAGTAATTTGTTACGATTTTTAATTCATACTCATTTAATTGATATTAGTTATTATCATACATAAAGTCAAAATTGTCTTAATAAATTAACCAAATGGAACTACTGCGTGTACTGCTCAAATTTTTATTTTTGTCAATTTATAGGGTGTCCACTTTTTTTGTCGTGCGGTGTACCTTCATATAGCATGGTTAAGCTAAATATTATGTTTTTATGGAATTAAACCACAATTATTGGTGATGATTGTGATGAAAATCACATTTTTAATTAACTAAGTATTTGAAACAAAATTTCTTCTTCATTTGGAGCTATCACTGCAAACCTGACTAATTCTTTAGTTTGTAAATGGCTTGTATATTCGTGATTATTAATATATTTTTTCATCGACACAATATAAGAAGATCCTTCACAAATAGATGGGCTTTTACTAATGAACTAATGGTTTGACGATGTCATTGATGGCAATAAGTAAAAGTGCAACACTAAAGAAAACCCTTAAGGGAATGCCATTTAATTAGATTTTGGAGTCTGAAAGAACGTTATCTATTTGAACTTTGAAGTTTCATCTATATAGAAAATTACTACTAAATTTGATAGTATTTCCTTGAATCGACCAACTTGACAGAATTCTTATATCTCATCCTCAAATTGAATCATATACACGCGGTATATCAAAAAAAGATAGCCAAACATTCTTGACCTTATCAAAATGACTCATGAGTTACAAATATTCAATATCTACTAGGTTATTTAATGTAGATCTGGACTTTCTAAACCCTCTTTGTATGCTAAGTACCGGTCGATCTTCTACGTACCATATTAGTCTGTTGATTACTTTATACATAGTAGAAGGTAGAGTGATTGGTCGGTAATATTCTGAGTCCGATTTATT
Organism: Diabrotica balteata; assembly: GCA_918026665.1. Taxonomy (NCBI): domain Eukaryota; kingdom Metazoa; phylum Arthropoda; class Insecta; order Coleoptera; family Chrysomelidae; genus Diabrotica; species Diabrotica balteata. Next base: position 47,652,336 of record OU898280.1, read on the forward strand.
TTTGCCCTGTTTTAGAACTGGTATGATAATTAAGTCATACCAATTATTTGGGAGAACATTATTTGTCCAAATAAAATTATAGAGATCCAGAAGACATTGTTTGCTTTTCGTTGGCATTTCGATACATTTTTGGCATAGTAACGTAAGTCACCAAACACGATTTGTAGAAAAAAACAATTTTTTAATTCAACCTGGTTAAAATTATTTAAATTATGACTGAAAAAACTTGTCCTACTTGTTCTAAAAAAGGTTTAAAGTAATTCGACGCTTACTACACTTTGGCAGTACCCTTTTAACAATAATAGTGTTGATTTAATTGAAAAACATGATTTTCGCCAAAAATGTCACTTACGTTACTTTGCCAAAAATGTATTGATATATTAAAGATGTAGCACGTATGTTGTCAGGCCCTGGGCTAGTATTTTTAACTTTGTTTAATATTTCTAATAGTTCATCCATTGTAAATATGACATTTAAAGGTAAATAATTATGGTCATCAAAATTTATACAGGCATTATTAAATTTATTTTTATGAATTTGGAAACTTGTAGATAGATTTTTGTCACTGCTATGTTGTTAATATATGTTTACTCGTACGAAAGCTCTTTATTGGTTAGTTGAATAAATATGATCATCACGTTCTGGATACTGGATGGTGTAAATGATTTTTTTTTCTGTATATTTTGTTACTCATTTCCCAATCCTCAGAAGTAGGGGTCGAATAATTTAAAGATGATACATATTTTTTTCATGCTTCTCTCTTACTTTTGTTTAAAGTGTATCTAAAGTAGGCCCTTAGTCTTTTGAATTTCAGCTGGCTATTTAAATATGGTACATTCCAAATTTACAAATCGCTTTTTTGTCCACCCATCACCAGTGGACATATGCAATCTTGTGATTCTTCCAGCATTAAGAATATTCGTATTAGAATCAGTAACGTCATTTTTATTTTTAGGATTTCTAAAGATTTCCTCAGTTATCTTTTTCATGTCTGCAATACTAAGAAAGTTAACATGTTGTAGTACAACTTTTTGTGACGATTTAATTTCTCTTGGGCCATGCAGAGCTTGTTTCAAAGGTATTTGTTTAAACTTCAATTTGTTGTGCCCTCAAAAGAAGAATTTACCTTCAGATTGTGCACTCTACACTCTTATACGGCGCCCCCATATGGTACGAAGCCTTGAGAATGGCTAAGTATAGGGAACTGCTTGCAAAGGCACAAGGAAACCTCTACTAAAGGTAGCAAGCGCATACCGGACTACTTCTACGATTGCCCTACAGGTCATAACAGTAACGCTCCTCATTCACCTCCTAGCTAAAGAAAGAGATACTTTATATAACAGAGGAAAACGGTCATTTACCGGAAATAAATCCGAAGTAAGATCATATATGCTCCAAATATGGCAAAATGAATGGGAGGCACAAACGGAGAAGGCACAATGGACCAAAAATGTTAATCCCTGATGTGGTAACTTGGTCTAAATGTAGGTTCAGAAGGTTAAATTACTTTTTTACACAATTTCTCACCGGCCATGGCTCCTTTAGGTCGTATACGTATAGAATAAAGAAGACAACAAATGATCTGTGTATAAATTGTGGCGTCATAGACGACGCAGAACACCGACACATTTTTGCTTGCACTACTTTCCAAAGAGAACGGAATAACCTAATATCAAGGCTAGGAGCGATAACGCCCAACAACCTGATACAGAAAGCGACGCAGAACAAAGAATCCTACGATATTACTGTCGACATAATTACGCAAATTATAAAGAAAAAGGAGACGCTAGAAAGAGCGAGACAGGAACAAGGTGGATGAGGTAACAAATTATACAATACGCTGTCATAAGTGCTTTACAACTCGGCTGCACGACGGAATAGACGGCACTTTTACAGCAAGATCTGTAATTATATTACGTACATAGTTTTCACGACCTCATGCCTCTTTTATTTCACATTCCTTCCTTGTCAGGCTAAACGCACCTGCATCTTTTAGGACCCAATATTTTGTTTCCCCAAAATACCGTCGCTGCATACCATTTAAGCGCTTCTTATCGTTTTTAGGTAAAACCTTTACAATTTTTTCCCAAATTTTCAGACTGCACAAGGCATCTCAATGTTTCGTTCACCGATTGAACTCGTCGGGGGTGCCTTGTCCGAAGAAGGGGTGGTTTTAGTTGGTAGGCGAACTGGTCAGGGGTGCATGTGGCACATATAATCCATACTCTGGATGATATGTCCTAGCATGTGCTCCTTTCCGGATCGAATCCAACAGTACTAGGGACATCTTTCCCTAGTCGGTTTTGAACCTTTCCACCTCAGTCCAAAAAAAAAACTTCAATTGTTATAAAACTTCCCACAATAGGTGGAAATTTTAATTAATTCTAACAGATTTAACCACTATGTTTAATTTTTATTATTTTATTCCGTTGTCACCCTTAAATTTGATATTGGTGTACTGCTCCAGTACATTAAAGTTTTCATTTAATTTTCTCAGCTCCGGGCAGTTATGCTGGTACAAACGTTGAAAACTTGGATCCCTATTTCTATACGTGGGCCCGATTAACCTTTTTATGATGGACATCAAAATATTATAAAACAGAAGGATCACTGTTCAACTGGAGCTGATTCTTATAGTTCCAAAACGGTTATATTAACACTTAGCTGAAAATGTATTAGTCCAATGAAAAAACACAACCACAAAACTATAAACTCTGGGAGCTGTAATCACCCAGAGTTCGTTAGTTCTTTAGTACATCGCTTAGGCAACACTTTTTTTCTGTTCTATGTTACACCTTGAAATTGGGGAGCGCAGTAGATGCAGTTTACTAATTTCACCATATAATGAGTCAGTTGTGGTGCAGACGATTTGCAGATTGAGCATGGTGTAGAGGTGCACATGTATATGTATGTTTTGTATATGGGCAGAGTATATACCACAAATAGTAGTGTAAGCGGAATAGGACACGTAGGGAAAGTGATTTGCATGGGCCCAGTCGTTCGTAATGGCGACGGCGCTACTAGTCACGTTAGGCGGGGGCATGACATAGCACGAGGCGTATGACGTTGATGTAAGTGCGGTTTCCATAGTTTCACTAGTTTTGCATATTTATCCATATAATGATTATACTATACAATGTTTTCCAAAAAACAAAGATTATAGCAAATTCTGGGAAAATCAGCACTTAAATTTACAATTACTTATTTCTAAAGAATTTTGAGTCTCCACCGAAAAAAAAATTTGTGAGTGGAACATTGTAGTGAAGAAGGTACAATACCAAAACAGTATAGTATTCCAAATCAAAAAAAAAAATCAAAAAAAATATCTTTTGTGGATGTGTGGCAGTTATATAGTTAAAGTTGGACAAAGGCTATTAAACACTCTGAGACTTGGGAGTTTATTTTTATAAGCACCAGATAAGAACGGCATCTAATTATACCAAACTTTTGTTAGTAAATACAAACTTAATACTATTTTGTACATTTTGCTTATGTTGTTAAAATATGAATCTTTTATTTATATACTATATATATATATATATATATATATATATAATATATATATATATATATATATATATATATATATATATATATATTAAAATCATTAAAACTCCTAACTCTTATAACTGCATTCCTAAAAGTTGCCTTACTTATTTTATAAAAAAAGGTCATATAATCTTAATTTTAATAATATTTCATTATTACAGATTTTCATGGACCTTCTAGCAATAGTTACATGATAATTTGTGATGATCCTGAAGAGTAAGATCGCAGAAATGCTAGAGTTTACACTTTATTATCGACAGATGGTCATTTAGGGAAAAAAGTATTTTAGAAGGTATGGAACTTATAACAAAGCAGTACTTATGAATATAGAGGCATCTATATTTGTTTATCGAAAGTAAGATCTCCAACACAATGGGAAGATCAAATGAAGATTGGTGGAAAAATCCTACATAAAGTTGTTTATCTGGTACAGGATCACAGCCAATAGAGACAGCAAGCTAACAGATATAGTTACAAAAGAATAAATAAAAATTTTCTTGTATGATAATATATACTTTCTCTGTCCGATATTATGTTACATATTTATATATAAAAATGCGTAAGAGTGTACTATAGCTTTGGATAGAGAGAATATATTTGTTGGCATAGAATTTTTTAGAATTAGATTTTTTTTGGGCAGAAAAGTTTTTATTTCTTATTTTATGACTATATTTATGTTTCATTAAAAGTATACTTTTTGAATTTTGCCATCTAAAATTAAGAGCTTATGACTGAATTTTCCGCCTAAAATTCACAACCAAAAAGTTTTTAATTTGCCGCCAAATGAAATTAGTTTCGGCCCGTCCGCATTTGGCGCTAGAAACTCTCTCCCAAGTCTTTCTATGGGATTAACCTTACTAGAGGCTATATACATCGAGCAAAAAGAAAAAAGAAGGAATCTAATCGTTATGAAAAGGAGACCAAAAAAGTGAAAAAATTTTCCGACACCTATTAAGAATAGCTATAAAATATTCTTCAGACGAGAAAGTTTTAATTAAAAATTAACGATAATAGTCTAAAATGTGACACAATTGGTAAAAAACTTCAATATAAATCAAATTTCATGTGACAGTGGGGACAAACAATAACACAACCAAACTAAATTTGATTTCTTAAACAAGGAAAGAGACTGTCTTTCCTTGTTTAAAGTGGCCTCTTAAGATAGCACTTCCTGTCTAACAATATTTTTGTTCCCACTACCTTTACATTCCCTCTTTTGTCTTTTTGCTCGATGGCTATATAGTCCGATATATGGATATGTGTGTGTGCTATTTATATGTGTAGTATGTAATGTTCAATTAAAAAATCTAGAGTAAATGTCATAGCTGCAGTCAATATGGTATGCTCCCAGTAAGTTGATTAGAGAGTATTTCTTGGTTATAATTTATTCAAACCTATCTAAAATAGATCCTATTTGCCCATAGGATATTCCGTATTAGCCATTAGGCGTGTCATGTCGAGAATAATAACTTCTGCTATTTTCTAGAGTCCTAGAACATATCTTGTTATTCTGAACGCAGCACTTAATAAACGTGTAAATAAAAAATTAAAATATAAAATCAGTCCTTGTGTACCATTATTTTAAAATTGTGAAACCTACTCAATATTTATGAACTGTATTGTGGTATATAGTGTAATTATGTGCCGATATAATAACTTCTTCTCTGTATGCAAATTTCAAATGACGATCGATCAATGCCAACAATATAATCAAAACGAATCGGTTATTAGCTTCAGTGTGTACGCTCCACCCATTTATTATATTTCTTATACCAAATAGACTTGTGCATATTATTAAAAAAAATTCTACCCTGTCAGTTTTTTCATATGCGTAGAAATAGGATCTAAGGAATAGGTTTTAATTCATAGGCGTTTAGTTTAATATACATACACTTACAATTACAAGTTAGTATTTCTGACAACGAAATTATTTTATATTTTAGTTTGAGAAATTTTATTTTGATATTCGAAAAACAAAAAAATACACAGATCGCCGGAAAAGATAGGACACTGTTAAAAATATTGGAGATATTAAATATGCTAACAACAGAAATTAAAGAGCTACGAAACGAGCAAAGAGAGTATAGAACTAAAAATAATATAGAAACTCAGACAAAGAAATGGAAAAAGGGAACAGGAAAACAAAGAAACCAAACAAAATATGATAAAATTTGAAAATAAAAAAGATAGAATGAAAAAGTACAAAAGAAAAAATAATATAATATTACAAGGAGTAGAAATAGATAAAGAAGAACAAAATGTAATAAAGGAAAATATTCAAGATTTCTTAAGCAAAGCCCTAGAAATCAACATAAAAATAAATAGCACAAATAAAATGGACAATAAAGTCTGCTTTTTGACAAAGACTCAATAATAAAAAATAAAAGTGAACTCAGCGAAACTGACGAAAACAAAGTTGATAACATGGACAAAACTGAACGTATGATATTAGAAAAAATGAAGCGTTTATTTGAAAAACAACACTTATCCAAAAATTAAAATTCTGGCAAATCAAGAAAAACTGCTCAGCTTCAATTTATTTTAAATCTTACCTTTACTAAGATATTGGAAGGAATGTGGATATCAAAATAATTGTACAAGTTGATTTTATATTTTTATTGATATTTTAAACAGAAATCGGTAAAAAGTCAGCAAAATATATTGGAAAATTAACATAAATAATATCCTCGTAGAAATAACAAAAAATTCTGTAATGTCTTATTCACCATCACTGCTATTATCATCGCAAATAGTTCTACGAATGGAGTATGGTCCTTTGTTTTTTAGAATTCTGGTTCTAGATTAAGATAAAATTCTTTATTAAGAGGATTCTTGAGATAATAGTTAACTCCATTAAATCGCGAAACTTTGGTTGACTTATTTTTTTTTTTTTGCTTTATTTGGTATCAGAGTTATTGGTTTTGGTTTTGGACTGTTTTTCTTTATAGTTAACGTATGAAATGCCTTTTATTCTGCTCTGCTTTATATCATTTCTCTTATATTCGTCGTCATATCTTACACCTTTCTTCCTATGTTCAGCTTTTATTTGTTTAATATTCACATGTTTTCTGTTTTTATGTACTGCAAACAACAACAGAACTTATCAGCGTACGCTGTTAAAATTGGGCTAACAGCATCGCGTGCCTCCTTTCTACACTAAATGCAGTTTCGAAGTATAAATTATATTTATGAAATGCATAGCGCTTGCTTCCTTTCAACGCCAAATGATGCGTGTATATAAATAGAGAAGGATTTGTACTATAACTCGAAACAGTAGAAAATGGTGTTTATCCCCTTTCAACAATAAACGGTTCTAATATTTGTTACATTGGCAGCGAGAATGGATCGGTTCCAAATGCTTTCTGGGCATGTGGGTTCAATAAGGCTGATGATACCAAGAAGAGATGGCAGGTCAATCTTTTGAAAATTGATTTTCCATTGTCTTATCAATATTAGAATATAAATATATCATTGTTCTTAAAAACGCATTATACCATTCTAGTAAAAAAGAGAAAATACCAACAAGTACATATAAAAGAAGCAATATCCAGAATTGGCTCCGTTCTAAAAATCTAAAATTAAATAAACATATGTTTAAAATATAGCTTCTTTCAATCGTACGTAATTGATTAAATAGCAAAAACCCAGAAAAACTGGTATTGAGACTTCCATCGTATCACTGTGAGTTAAACCCCTTAGAACTTATCTGGGCAAGTATTAAAAATGATATTATTATTATTATAATATAAGCGAGGGCAGAGGAACTAAGTCCCTATTATGCCCAAAAACAAAGAAATTTCATTAATCACCTACTAGTAAATAACAAAAATTACAACTAAAAGAAATAAAATTACAATTTTTGGTTTAAAAGAAAAAGAATATTTTAACTATAATATAAAACTGTCGAGTCTGTTTTTGAACGAGTTGGTAGAGGAAGCGGAGACAATGTTGTCGTTGAGGTTATTCCAGCACTCAAAAACTCTATTTGGAAGAAAGTTCTGTCTTTGTCTTATAGAAAAATTTTCTTTCTTTAGTTTATATTGATGACCTCTGAGGCGTTCATCTTGGTTTATGATAAATATTTCATCGAGGTTTCCAAAATTGAATTTTAGTATTTTGAATGTTGTAATTAAGTCTCCACGTTGTCGGCGAAGTTCAAACGTAGTTAGGTTAGCCATACTAAGTCTTTCTGCATAAGACGGTCTTCTCGGTCCTAAAGAAATTCGAGTGGCTTTTCTTTGAACGTTTTCCAATAGAGTCTTGTCTCGAACCAGATCGGGATAACACGTTGGTCCAGCGTATTCAAGTATGGGTCTTACGTACAAAGTATAAAGTTTGCAAAATAATTGCATTGAAACTCCCGAAAAACACCTCCGAATAAGATACAGTCTGGAGTTTGCACGTTTACAAATAGAGGTAATATGATTGAACCAAGTTAGGCTGCTGTTCACAATAACACCAAGATCGTTACATACGAAAACACAGATTCTAATGGCTGCCCGTTAACAAAGTACGGCACAAGTGGGTTATTTTTGCCAATTCGAAGTACTACACATTTTTCCGCGTTTAAGGGTAGTAACCACTGGGAACACCAAGTTAAAATAGAGTCCAAGTCCATTTGGAGGGTTAGCTGGTTTGTGTTTGGATTGGCATATATTTTTGTGTCGTCAGCGTAAAACGATATTTTACTTGAGACATAATAAGGAATATCGCTGGTGTAAACCGTAAAAAGCAGAGGTCCAAGGACAGAACCCTGAGGCACTCCACTTTCCACTAACCTGTCCTGTGAGAAAGATTCGCCAACTCTAACTTTGTAATATCGATCTGTCAGGAAATCATCTATCCAACGAAGTAAAGTACCGCGAACTCCGAAATGTTCTAGCTTATGTAGAAGTCTGCGCTTAGGTACACGGTCAAAGGCTTTAGAAAAATCTAGATAAACAACGTCGACCGGCTGCGAACTGTTAAGGGATGAGGTCCAGTCGTTAACACAGTGTAGGAGATTGGTTACAGTAGAGCGACCAGAGACAAATCCATGTTGTTGTGTTGGAATAACATGTTCCTGGAGAAGGAATTTGGTCATTTTCTCGGAAATAATGGCTTCCATAACTTTGGCAACTACTAGCAGCAAGCTAATCGGACAATAATTGTTGGGGTCGAGTTTTTTGCCTTTTTTAAAAATAGGGGTAACGGAAGCTAATTTCCAACTAGGGGGTAAGGAGTTTTGGATGAAAAAGGTTTGCATAATTAACGTTAAGGGTATTGCAAGCGTGTCTTCGCACCTTTTTAACAGTTTTGGTGTTAAACCATCTAAACCAGGTGAAGCGGCCGTGGGAAGTTTAATTAAGTGTTGTTTGACATGATCCACTGTGGATTCAACTTGCTGTAAGGATGCGCCGACATGATTACAGTTAACAGCAGGTAGATAACCATCATTTAATTCTTTAGTAAAAACCTGTGAAAATGTTAAAGAGAGAGTTTCGGAAGATTCTTTGTCAGAAGAACATAAAGTCTGGTTGGATTCTTGAAGTAGCGGAATGGAAACTTTAGATGTCATGGAGGAACGTATGTATTTATAGACTTTTTTAATGTTACCACTTTCAATAACGTTTGCTTCAAAATTTTGTCTTAGGGTTTTTAGAGATGTTTTTAAGTTATTTGAAAATCTGCGGTGGCTTTGGAAATCACTAAGAAGCCCGGTGTGTATAAATTTTCGCCATAGATGTCGTTTGTGATTGATTTGTTTAATTGCTGTTCGATTTATCCAGGGTTTGAGGTTGTTTTTATAACTCTTACGGAAAATAGTATTTGTAGAAATTATATTGTGGACTTTATCGAGAAATGCAGTCCACATTAATGAGGGGTCGTTTAAGTCTGCAAAAAATAAATGCCAGTCGATTTGAGAGAGTTCAGTGTCAACTTCAGAAAAGTCGGTAGTAGCATATGTTACAATGTTATTTTTTCGGGGTAATATTTGACTGAACTGGATGTGAGCCGTTATAACTGCATGATCTGACTTTCCTATGGAAGAACTGACTTCGAGAGATGAAATCAGCTGTTCGTCATTAATAAGCACTAGGTCTAAAGTAGAAGGTTGGTTATTATTCCTAAATCTAGTAGGTTCTGTAATGAGTTGTATCAGGTTTGAATTTACTACAAAGCTTTTAAATAAATTATGAGCGTTTTCGGCGTCAGATAATGAAGTTATTGGCCAGGTGATTGCAGGAAAGACACCACCTTCAAATTTTCAGATACCAAAAATCTGTTTTATACTTTAATTTCATTAATTATACCAAAAATCAATTACACCAAGATCCGGCAGGGGAAGAACAGACAAGGACTCCCAGGTCGTTAACAGGCGAAACCCTTGTCAAACTTCGAAACAAGACAAACTAAAATTATCAAAAGCAAAAATAGGTACGTGGAACGTCAAAAGCATATGTAAACCTGGTAAAATGCATAACATCCTTCAGGAAATGAGAAGACTGAATATAAATATATTAGGAGTAAGCGAAACATGGTGGCCTAACTTAGGATATCTTTCAAGAAAAACAGGTACCTTATATTATTCGGGAAACACTGATAACCAACACAGACGTGGAGTAGCAATTATTGTCGATACAGAGGTCAATAGAGGGCTTTGTCCCAATCTCAGAAAGAGTGATACTACTACAAATAAGGACATCACACACAAAACTAAACCTGATCCAAGTATATGCGCCAACGACGAATGCAACAGAAGATGAAGTAGAAACATTCTACCAACAAATTGAAGATGCACTGAAAATGACAAAGAACAGGGAAATCACGGTAGTTATGGGCGATTTCAATGCAAAAGTCGGCAAAGGAAGAGCTGAAGAACTTAATAAATTTTAATATAGTTTTTTCGTTTTTTCTCAACACTAAATATTGCTGAATTGTTCCCTTTATACAATAAGCGTTTCAATTAGCAAAATATGAATATAGAATCGAACAAACAATAATAACAGTAGCAGAGAAGAATACATAAAATTGGAAAAAATTATGAACAGAGCATGCAGAAAAAAAGCAAAAAATTCGAAAAAAGAAAATATGCTCTTTCTACTAGGAAACAAGGAAAGTGGAAAGAGGATATCAGAAAAATAACCCATATCCCATGTCCAAAAAAGTTTCAGAATTGACTTACCTGGATGTTAAAATAGATAAAATGGGACACAAAAAAACGGGAGATAACTGCAAGAATAACAAAAGGTAATAAAAGTGTGGAGGACTGCGAGCATTAATAAAATCCAAATATGTCTCAAGAAAAACCAATATTACGGATCAGAGATTTGGGTGACCAATAAAAGGACAACAGAATAAATGCTATAGAAATTATGTTTTGAAGTAGAAGCTGCAGATTAACACAAATGGACAAAATGAGAAATTGACGAATTAAATTGAGAACTGAATGAAGGTGAAGGACACACTTTTTTTTCCTATTCTCTATTTAACCTATAATTATTAATTAACCTCTATTTAACCTATTCTCTATTCTTCCATTGTTGGATATAGGTCTCCCCCAGTTCTCTCCATCTTTCCCTATCTTGAGCTGTTCTCTGTCATGTGGGACCTCCTTGTTTCCTGATGTCATCTTTCCACCTCATCTGTGGTCTGCCTCTTGACCTCTTTGCATTGTAGGGACGCCACTTTCCGATGGCATTGTTCCATCGTCCGTCTTGTCTTGGAGACGTTCATTGTGTCCAGCCCATTTCCATTTCAGTTTTTCTGCTTGTTCTATCGCGTCTAGTGTCTTTGTTCTGGTCCTGATCCACTGGCTACGTTTTCTATCGTTAAGTGATATACCCAACATTTGTCTCTCCATCGCTCTTTGTGTCTTCCTTATCCTATCCAAATTGGCCTGTGTAAATGTCCATGTCTGTGCTCCCTAGGTGAGCACCGGTATTATACAGGAGTTATATACCTTGCTTTGTAAGTATAGAGGGATTGTTAGATTTTTTAGAACGTAAGAAAGTTTGCCGAACGCTGCCCATCCCATTCTTACTCGTCTCGATATTTCGGCTGTTTGATTTTCTCTGTTAGCTCTGATTGCTTGTCCTAGATAGATATACTCATTTACCTGTTCTATTTTTTCTGTTTGTATTTGTATTGCCTCTTGGTCTTCCGTGTTTGTCATTACTTTTGTTTTGTTGAAGTTAATTTTTAGGCCTTTTTGCAGTGATTTTTCATGAAGTTCATTCAACATTAATTCCAGTTCTTGTCGTTCCGAGGAGATCAGGAGTATATCATCCGCATATCTAAGGTGATTTAGGTACTTTCCGTTAATACATATTCCTCTGTTTTCCCAATCTGTTGATTTTATTATATCTTCGAGAGTCAAGGTAAACAGTTTAGGTGAAATTATATCGCCTTGTCGGACTTCTTGTTTAACTTTTATATTATCCGTTATTAATTTGTCGTCCAGAATTACGGTCATGGTTGCGTTTTGGTAAATATCATGTATCAATTGCCGGTATCTTGAATCTATGCTACTATTGACCAGAGCTTCTTCAACCGCCCAGTGTTCAATGCTGTCGAAAGCCTTTTCATAATCTACGAATGCTAAGTACAGCGGAAGGTTGTATTCATTGGTTTTCTCAATTAAGATTTTAAGCGCATGTAGATGGTCGATTGTGCTGTATCCTTTCCTGAATCCGGGCTGTTCCACTGGTTGGTAGTTATCAAGTTTATAGGTTAGTTGGTTGTTTATTATTCTTGTGAAGGTTTTATATAGTTGTGACAAAAGGAAAATAGGACGGTAGTTGTTTAGGTCTGTTCGGTCTCCTTTCTTATGTATTAAGATTGTGTTGGCATTTCTCCATTGTTTAGGTATTTTACCTTCAAACAGACATTTGTTGAACAGTATTTTTAGCATTTTTTATCGTGTCTCCTCCTGCTTTTAGTAGTTCCGCCAGTATTTTGTCCTCACCGGCCGCTTTATTTCTTTTCATGTCGTTTATGGATTTTTCGATTTCATCTTGATTTATTTCTGGTAATTCCTCTGAGCCAACATTTTGTATTTTCCTCGGGAGATTCTGTTTAGATAATAATGAATAGAACTGTATAGGTCTGTGTAACATCTTTCTGTGATTTTTACTATTTCTCCTAGATCTCTTTCTTCATTGTTCTCAGCTTTAAGCATGATTAGTTTTCTTTTTCCTATATTTGTCTTCATTGTTTTTAAACTTTTGTTCTTCTATATGATTTTCTTAATGCGATCTTCTTGGTATTTCTTTAAATCTTCCTTTATCTGTTTTCTTATGGTTTTGTTCAGTTCGGTAAACTTCACTGTATTTCTTTTATTACCATTCAGTCGTTTCGTTATCATTCAGAATTGTCGTCGTTTTTTTAGCATATCTTGTGATTTAGCGCTAATTTTTTCTTGTTTTCGCTCTTGTTTATTAGCAATGTTCTGTGCTGCTTCTAGCAGTTCTGTTGTTTGATTTTGGTTCTCCACAGTGATTCACCATGCTGCGGAAAATTGGTAGGCTTAGTGCTTTGTTTCCTCGCTTAAGGTTAACAATTATGTAATCACTTCCTACGGAAATCATGTTTACGACAGTAACGTCTTGTACTATATTCTTTTCTTTGGATAGAATGTAATCAATCTCATTTTTTGTTGAACCATTAGGTGCGACTTACGTCTATTTTCTTTGTGGTTTTTTATTGAAAAAGGTATTCATCGCATATAAACCGTTCGTTTCCATATAGTTCATCAATGTTTCTCCTCTTTCGTTTCGTGTTCCATATCCAAAGTTGCCTATTTTATTTTCTGATTCTTCTAGTTTTCTCCCTTATTTGGCATTGAAGTCGCCTATAATGATTGTGTAGGTGCTTTTTTATCTGTTCACTGTTTGTGTCAATGATTCGTAGAATATCTCCACTTCTTCATCCGTATGTGATGATGTAGGGGCGTAAATTTGTATGATCTTTAAACTAAATATTTTTATTTATGTCCATTATTAAAGCCGCGATCCTTTCTGAAATTCCAATATATTGTCTAATCTTATGGACATGCTGATTAGAAATAAGAAAACCGACACCAGCTAATGATTTTTCTTCAGTTCCTTTTCTTTTTATCTGACTTAATCCTAGTATATCCCATTTCATCTTTTTTACTTCTTCTTTCAGTTCGGCTAGCTTTTCGTCTCTCATCAGTGATCTGACATTATAAGTTGCAATATCCAGTTTCGTTGATTGTTTGCGTTGTTTCTGGCAATCTTCTAAAACCCAGAAATTCTTAGCACCCTCTGCTCTTTCCTCGATCCTACCATTGCCTTGGAAGGTGACTCCGGAGCTGCTGGGACTGAGGGCCAATTCTTACGTGTATCTGTCATAAGAGGGGGTAGATTGGCCGTGAACTCACCACGCTGGCCAGACGGGTTGGTAAGTGTGTTTCAGCCGCCCACTCTGGGAACAGACGCTGTTTGCAGCCGCCCACTCTGGGTCAGACGCTGTTGTTGTCGCAGTATCACAGTCGCTTAACTCATAACGTAAGTGACGCCTGTGAGTATCTGGAATTAATCCTACAGAATTTTTATTTCCCATAGCCTTAATTCAGTAATGACATTACTGCTGCCTAATGTCATATCCTCAGTTGATCCGCGAGTACTTACTTGACAATGCCTTATTCGTACCTGTTCTGCATATCTGCAGGAACTTTCCCTATCAGCCATATGGGACGTGCCGTGTCGAGGTTGAGGACATCCCCCGCCCAGTCTGTCTTCCGTACAGAAGTACCCCTACTCAGTTCAGAGCTCCTCGTCCACGAAAGCTAAGACCGACACGGAAGGACACACTAAATGACGAGAAAGAAAAACTAATAGAAGAGCTAATATAAAAATAAAAGACCAAACATCGGACGAAATAGAAATACGTAGAAAAGTACGACAGGGTTATATATTGTCACCGCTTTTGTTTAATATCTACAGCGAACAAATATGCCAAGAAGCTCTCTGACATGCAAACGAAGGGATAATACTCAATGGAGAAGTTATCAATAACATTCGATATGCTGACGATACTGTGATATTAGCAAGAACAGTGGAAGATCTACAACATCTAGTTGAGAGTATGGATCACTAAAAATACTTGGGAACCTTCATCAATGAAACAGGTGACTAAAATCACGAGAGAAAAAGACGTATTGAAATTGCCAGGTCTACCTTTATAAAAATGAAAAAAATATTTTGTAATCGTGATATTAGTACTCATCTACGGACTAGAATGTTAAAATGCTATGTATTCAATACTTTGCTTTACGGTGTTGACGCATGGGGTATACTAAAAATAAGTTGGGTGGATAAAATTACAAATGAAGAGGTAATACTCAGAATATGTAACGATCCAGAAGTTATTATGAATATAAAAAGGAGAAAACTTGAATACTTAGGCCACCTGATGAGAGGACAAAAGTACACATTCCTACAAAATATAATGCAAGGAAAAATCCAAGGACGCAGAAATCCAGGCCGTAGAAGAATGTCCTGGATGAGAAATTTAAGAGATTGGTTTGGCTGTACCACTAACGAATTATTCAAACCAGCAGTAAACAAAATTAGAATCGAAATAATGATATCCAATCTCCGATAGGAGAGGAACTCAAAGAAGAAGAAGAATAGTATCTGTTTTTCTGGTAACAAAGAAATGAAAACGACTTGAGCGAGCCTTCTTTGATTATAAAAGTTTAAAAGACGTAATATGAAAATAACTATTCTGTAGAAATGTAACAAATATAGATTTTTCTAAAGCGTGTATTTTAAATATGAATGAAAATTATATTTTAAGAGCATGAACTACACCACTGTTTATTGTTACTACCTGGTTAAATTATCTCCTCCGCTTTCTGCCACAAAGGCATAATGTGCATTTTTCTGAAAAGTTAATTATAGGCATATTTTTTTGGTTGGCAAAGCAAAGTAATCGGTGAGTTTCGCTTAGTTGATTTTTTCACGATGACCATTGTCATGGTCTGTATTCGAAAATTATACATATTATATACTTACAAACGTTAATAAAACTAGGTTAGAAAAATATAATTTGTTCAAATTATGAAGACGTAAAAAACAGACAACAAAAGTGTACCATATGAAAATGTTTGTCTAGGAAATTACATTGTAGTTTTGTAGAAGAACAAGAACGCGTTCACTTGTTACTTATTACCTACATATAAATAACTTTCATTTTATATGTAGCATTTACATTAGCAATTCTTTTAAGTAAATAAATTTATTATTTACATTGTAATATTAATGACCAAATATCTTGACATATCAGCGTTTCCCAAACTGTGCTCTACAGTGCATCTACAGGTGTACAACTCATCACGTTATAGACCCCAATAAAACTATTCGACCCTTCGAGATATAGTAAATTGATCAATGGCATCCTTTGGAGATAGGTAAACTCTTCACTATCTCTTTGGAGATAGGTTCCTTGACAATCTAGTTGTACTTTTTAACAACATATATAATAGCGGTAAAATCCCGGAGAACTGGCTACAGTCAACATTTATTACAATCCCGAAGAAACCAAATGCCCAGATTTGTGATGACTACCGGCTCATAAGCTTGATCAATCATGTCACTAAAGCGTTCACTAAGATCATTCACAGAAGAATATATGATAAATGTGAGTCAAATATTGATAGATCGCAGTTTGGTTTTCGGAAAGCACTTGGAACTAGAGAAGCAATTTTCGCTCTCCAGGTGCTTATACAACGGTGTAGAGACGTTGATAAAGACGTGTATCTGTGCTTTGTAGATTTTAGAAAAGCATTTGACAATGTCAATCATGAACAATTGATAGGTATTCTGCGAAAGGCAGGTATTGACGACAAGGACATTCGAATTGTGGCAAACCTATACTGGGGTCAAACAGCAAGAGCAAAAATTGGCAACGAACTCACTGAAAGCGTGCAGATCAAAAGGGGTGTCCGTCAGGGGTGTATATTATCCCCACTCCTATTCAATATGTATTCCGAGGAAATATTTAACAAATGTATGGAAAATGCAAATGAGGGCATTAAAATAAACGGCGAGTTAACGAACAATATAAGATACGCCGACGACACGGTGATCCTTGCCAGTACCATAGACGAATTACAACAAGTAATGGAAAGACTTTATTCAGTTAGTGAGGAATACGGCCTGAGCCTCAACTTCAAGAAGACAAAGTGGATGCTGATAAGCAAAAAGCAACAACCTGCTCGACAATTACGGATAAGTAACATATTAATTGACCATGTAGAATCTTATGTGTACCTTGGCACCAACGTAAATGCAAAATGGGAACAGACCATAGAAATTAAGGCGAGAATAGAACGAGCTAGAGCAGCATTTAGCAATATGAAAAAGCTCCTCATAAGCAAGGATTTGTCTCTTCCCCTAAAACTACGTATAGTTAAATGCTACATTTTTCCGATCTTGCTGTATGGCGTGGAGGCCTGGACGCTGACGGAGACGCTAACGAGAAAACTAGAAGCATTCGAAATGTGGGTGTACCGACGCATTCTTCGTATATCCTGGACCGAACATGTCACCAACATAGAGGTACTCCAAAGAATCGGAAAGGAGAAAGAAATCGTGAATACAATTAAACAAAGAAAGCTTGAATATCTAGGCCACATATTGAGACACGATAAGTACCGTCTGCTACAATTGATTGTCCAGGGAAAAATAGACAGTAAGCGAGGGCCAGGCAGGAGAAGACACTCGTGGCTCCAAAATCTGCGGAAGTGGTTCGGGCTCACATCGGTCGAACTATTCAGAAGCGCCGCAAACAAGATCAAAATTGCCATGTTAATAGCCAACGTTCGCAACGGACAGGGCACTTGAAGAAGAAGAAGAAACTCTTCACCGCAGATAGGTAAACTGATCCCCAGGATTTTTGAAGGCGCTGGTTTCTAATTTAAACTAGATGTTAATATAGGGTTTCTTACGGTGTGGCCTATTAGTCGTATCTGCCAATTTAATTGGTTTTGAGATCTGAATATTCAGTTGCATAGATTTTCGATAGTGAATTTTATAATGAAAATATTTATTAAAAACAGTTGGAAAAATGGGAGTGAAAGGATTCGCATGGATTTATGGTGAAATGTATATTGCTAGACTGGGATGTCCAAACGTTTAGAGGGAAAAGGGACTCATTATTTATGTAGTTCTCTGCTATATATTCGGCGATTTTCATAAATGAAGGTAGAATATGGATATCTGCATAAAATTGTTGATAAAACAATCGCCGACTCCAATAATGGCAAGAAAAATAAGTGATGCAGCCACTTGCCGTTGGAATCTCTTCTCTTGTAAGTGATTACCAAACCAAGTTTTTGGATTTTGCGAAACCAACTTTGAATCAAGTGAAATAAACACTCAATTCGTTTCATAGATGGTCGAATTGCAATTACGGCCTTCTGAATCGAAATTTGAAAATCAGCCACAAGTCTTGATGGACTTAAAATGACACCAACTTCTTCGGAGCAACGAATTAAGTGAGTAAAGACCGTGACGTAGGTTTCTATGCATTTGTCGGGAAGAACACATAATATATGAGTCATATAATGCTCATTTAATAAGCCATGTAAGGTAAACAATTGCAAAAAAAATGTTAGAGCATAGTGAAATTAGTAGTATTATCCATGTAATATGCTAAAACATTTATTGAGGTCCCCATGTAGATTCATCTGTCGGATCCCTTTATGCGCTTCCCCATTGTCTTCGGAACAGGTGACATAAAATGCAAACGATCGTTGCTCTTCCTCCGAATACAAGAGATATCCGTTGTTGTCAGGTGTTCTTTGAAAGAAGAAGTTGCAATCTTCTAGTGAATGATTTTTGATGGCCTCTCCGTTAAGTCCTCTTAAGCATTCATCTTGCAGGAGTTCAGTTTAAGCTGATGACTTGACGGTTTAGTTTTCGAAGGTCGCTTAATTGATTGTGTTCCAAGTTGCAGTGCAGAATATTTTCCGCAACTAAAATAATTATAGAAATATAAACACATACTGGTCATTTTCAGACAACTGGACTTTATTTCATAAAATAAAGTCTTTATTTTTAAAATTTTAATACGTTCTTTGCATATTTTTACGTAACATGTGAAAAATTACTTTACTGAATTATAAAAAATGATCTATTTCTGGTTAAGTCAAAAAAATATTTTGACCTTTAGCTGGTATTGCAAAACTTATTATAAGAGTACAATTGAAATTCTACACAGAAATTAATTATTTATACTAAATGATTTTCGATACCAACTGTCATTGGGACTTCTTGATTGTTGCCTTCGACTTCTGATTTTACGCTTTTCAGCTCCCTAATTTTTTTGGATCGATCAGTTTAAATCTGTTCTCAAGGTTCTGTTCTTTATCATTGCAATATTTGTGCTAACATGTTATCAGCGCTTATAATGTGTTCAACTTCAAATAAGCTATCGACTGCAGCTTGAACGCATATTTTGCCAAAACTCTTGAGTATTGTTAGACGACCCATTTTGAATAGCAGGTTTTATTTAAAGGTACGATTCCGAACACGACCGCAAACTGCAAACCGCAGACAGCAGACCGCAGCGACAGACCTACTGGTTCCAGGGCCACCTATTCCGAAGTACAAATTCGCGTTAATCTTGCGCAGCTACGTCACTTGCAGCTTAGTATTCACATTGCTCTTAATTGTATACATAAGCACTCGTAATTTAGTCATCCTAAATATGGATATTTTGCATATTATTTTACTGTCTTTATACATTTTAAATAAAAACGAATGTTTATCATGTTTTCTTAGTCAAATATATTTAATTTTTATGCGAATTAGAACAAATAAGGTATTAGTACAAAAAGATAGCTACTTATTTAGGTACCTACATACTTCCACTTTTTATAAACTTTTAAGAAGGAACAAAATTTTTATATTATGCATAATTGATAAATTTTTATATTATGCATTATATTATGCAAAAGTTTTATATTATGCATAATTAATAAATATATAGTTAAGTTTAAATAATTAAAACAACCGTCACTTACAGAAGTTAGATGCCAATTTTCAAAATAAATATTACGATCACCTTAATATTCTTGCTAAAGAACTATATATAAAGCAGTTTTAAAACAATTTGCGTTTAAAAGTATAAAACTATATATCTTATTATTGTTCTGAAGCTATTTTCTTGTGGCATTGTAAATTAATTACTATTTATAACTGGGAATAAGCCACAATTAAAGATAAAAAATACGTTTATTGACGTTTCAATTTCCAATTCGGAAATCGTTCTCAAAATACAAACAGTAAATTAAACAAATTTTGTTTTTTGTTACATAGTGAAAAAATTCTTCTAATAATTTAATTTTATCTGACTCATTTATATTGACAATTCAGACATACATTATGCATTTTAAAGTAGACGACTTTAAAATGATATTGCCAATATTGTTGAGTTGCGCTCCTGGGACGACTTTACTATAAGATAGTTCATTCGATTACATGAAATCAACTTTAACTTGAGAATATCCGTCAGAAAAAATCATGGCATGTAATTCGTCTTTAAAAAGACAAACACATGACATGATGACAGTAAAATTCTCCTGTAAAATGCATAATGTATGTCTGAATTGTCAATATAAATGAGTCAGATAAAATTAAATTATTAGAAGAATTTTTTCACTATGTAACAAAAAACAAAATTTGTTTAATTTACTGTTTGTATTTTGAGAACGATTTCCGAATTGGAAATTGAAACGTCAATAAACGTATTTTTTATCTTTAGTTGTGGCTTATTCCCAGTTATAAATAGTAATTAATTTATATATCTTATGTAATAGTTTTTTCTATTTTTTTTTTTTTTAGTACGTGCTAAAATAAATTTTTTATTAAAATCTTTTATACGGAAGTACATACGCGATCGAAAAAATATTTTCTTAGCATCTTGAGGACAATCAATATTAACACTTGCGGATAACAGACTTGAAATATATTGTTTGCTAGTAAATATGGTATCTCCATTAAAGTTTTGAAAAATTTGCTCTAGTTTTTCCAAATGAGCCATAAATTCGTTTGAAGGTTTACATAGTCCACCTTCTGTCAAATGATTGGTCCAGGTGTAAGACGTCGAACTTGGGTTAGCTAAATTTGGTAACTTGCTTTTAAGCTTGCTACAAATAAATCCTCCTAAATGTTCTAGTCCATCATATCTTAAATCATCGAGTTCTTCACAGAGGACTATGTCATCTCCATCCGTGAAATTGGTGTCAATGATTGTTTTTTTAAGCAAGCTTTTAAAGTAGACGACTTTAAAATGATATTGCCAATATTGTTGAGTTGCGCTCCTGGGACGACTTTACTATAAGATAGTTCATTCGATTACATGAAATCAACTTTAACTTGAGAATATCCGTCAGAAAAAATCATGGCATGTAATTCGTCTTTAAAAAGACAAACACATGACATGATGACAGTAAAATTCTCCTGTAAAATGCATAATGTATGTCTGAATTGTCAATATAAATGAGTCAGATAAAATTAAATTATTAGAAGAATTTTTTCACTATGTAACAAAAAACAAAATTTGTTTAATTTACTGTTTGTATTTTGAGAACGATTTCCGAATTGGAAATTGAAACGTCAATAAACGTATTTTTTATCTTTAGTTGTGGCTTATTCCCAGTTATAAATAGTAATTAATTTATATATCTTATGTAATAGTTTTTTCTATTTTTTTTTTTTAGTACGTGCTAAAATAAATTTTTTATTAAAATCTTTTATACGGAAGTACATACGCGATCGAAAAAATATTTTCTTAGCATCTTGAGGACAATCAATATTAACACTTGCGGATAACAGACTTGAAATATATTGTTTGCTAGTAAATATGGTATCTCCATTAAAGTTTTGAAAAATTTGCTCTAGTTTTTCCAAATGAGCCATAAATTCGTTTGAAGGTTTACATAGTCCACCTTCTGTCAAATGATTGGTCCAGGTGTAAGACGTCGAACTTGGGTTAGCTAAATTTGGTAACTTGCTTTTAAGCTTGCTACAAATAAATCCTCCTAAATGTTCTAGTCCATCATATCTTAAATCATCGAGTTCTTCACAGAGGACTATGTCATCTCCATCCGTGAAATTGGTGTCAATGATTGTTTTTTTAAGCAAGCTTTTCTATCATACTACCGCTCATAGTTAATGTAGGAGTACCATCGTCTTCTACATTACAGTAATCTGAAAAAGCACCTTCATCTTTTCCCATTAAATAAGAACGCAATCGGTATTTAACATCTAAAGAAGTTGGATGATCGTTAAAACCACCTTTTGCTCTTATGACCCCAAAAAAATTCTCCAAGGGATCTTGGTTTAAGCGCCTCGTCAAAAGGTAGTTCATATTATATCGTTTGCCTACATCTTCAAGCAGCAACTGCAGAGCTTTATTTGATATAAGAATACCTACAATGTTTTGTAAAATGTTATAAATGTGTTTTTACTTTGATATACTGTTTAACCTTTTTGGAATGGAAGCAATGATTTCTTGCCTTTAACGCGCATTGTTGAAATCATGTCAGACATTCTATTTAAAATATCATTTTGGACTTCTAACTCCAAACCATAAACCCGGTGTCTGGTTCGAGTGTCGCTCACAGGAACGCTTACATTAAATACGTCAAACCAATCGTTCACCTATAACAAGTTAAAACAAATTAGTAATTGATGTTTACCTTACAAATTGTAACACTTACTAATTTACAAAGATCTGCCAATTGTGTCAAATTTGTGTCTTGATTAATGGGACCAAGCATGCCGCACCTACTAATCGCCTTCGATACCGCATGGGAGAATAATTTTGCAGCATGTTTTACTCTCTGCCTTTGAGCTCCTCTCACATTAAGCTTTTCTTTGTCTGTTTTGTGGGTAATTTTTAAATCAGAACCTGTCGTTGCATTGAGAACAGATTCAACACAGTCCTTATTCAGTTCTAGTCCATTAAAAATAAATCGTAAATATGATAATCGTAAATAAATTGTAAGTAAATATGAGTGCCTAAATATGGTATGCTGGTATTCACCTGCTTCTTCTACAAATGTAATAATCTCAGATAGGATAGAAAAAGTCATTTTTGTGTCATAATTGTAATAGACAGGCTGTTTCCACTATTTAAATAAACCTGTCAGCATAATTTTTAAATAAACCTGTCAGCAGTTGATGTTTAAGATTTACATAAAAATCAGTCTCTGTAAAATGCTTTGAACATATATAAGCCGTCTTTGGGTTAAATTTATCTTTCCTACCGGTAGCGTGCACCCACTGTTTAATTAGATTTTCCTCTTTAGGGAAACGAAAAAACCTCGTGTCAGGGCAAGGATTTCGCTTGCTCTGGTTATCAGAGGAACAGCCAAGTACCGAGCAACGCATATCGTAAAAATTAAAAATATAATTGTGAGAAAACCCCGAAACTGATAACTGCACTCTTCGGTTGCTAGTTTCTGACTAATGCCGCTACGCTGCCACTGACGTCACTCCCTGGCCGAAGGTCGAGCGACCGTGCGCAATATGTTACCTCTGTAGTTTATTATACCATGATCGTGACCGATATTTTGATTTTATTATGTTCATAATAGAGAACATTTGCTCACAAACGTACGTTGGACCAAATCTACAACAATATCTCAGAGCTAACTCGTGTAAATTAGGAAAATTGTTTGCTGGTACAAATTTTCAAAATTTTAAAAATCTTCAAACCGGGTATTGAATGAACCTAGCAAAATAGATATAAGGTTTTTAAATCTGTCATAATTTGGAGTTCTACTGACCTTGTTGGCTAATTCCTGCATTAATGTGAAATGTGTCAATCTCTGTTCTCCAAAATCGTTACAAAAAAGTTTATTCACAAAAGAAGATATATGACCAACTAGAGTAGGAAAAATACAATTTTTTCCCTGTAATCTTAAATTTAATAGATTTAAATGTCTCATAATATCAGTGAGAAAAGCTAAATCCCAAAGCCAATCTTTATCATTAAGTAACGAGCACTCACTGGGTAGTTCATTGTTTTCTTGCAAATATTTTAAGACGCACTTCTTCAAGTTTCAAAACCTTTCGAGTGCATTTCCTTTGGAGAGCCAGCGCACACTGCAATGGAGAAGTAACTCTTGCTCCGAGCCCCGAGCTCGTATTTTGTTAATGCAGCGTGTTACAGGGTCAACAACAGATGACATGTTTAGGTCCTTGGCACAAAGAGCTTCCTGGTGAATAATACAATAGTACTTAAAAACTTTTCGTCCCAAATAGTTTTCCAGTAATGTAACAAACACCTTTAGTCTATCAACCATGCAAGGAGCTCCATCTGTACAAACACTATCTAATTTTGACCATTCAACTTTGTTGACTTCGATTACGTTTTTAAGCTGTTGAAAAATGTCCTCTCCTGTTGTTGTGACTGGTTGGCGCAAATCCAGAAGCTCTTCGGCATTTTCAAAATTATCATTGGTATAACGGACAAAAATGCTTAACTGCGCATTTTCTGTGTTGTCACAACTTTCATCCAACGCTAAAGAAAAGAATTTGCAGGATTGTAATCCACTTATAATTTAGGAAACAACATCCTGGCCCATATCACCTATACGGCGCATGACTGTATTTCGGGATAATGCAATATTATCGACCATATTTTTGATCTTTACATCTCCCACATTTTTAGCAAATATTGCCAGACTATTTTTAATTATCTCCTCTCCATCAGAGTAGGCTTTTTTCTTCCGGGCTAACAGCAGAGAAAGTTCATATGATGCTTTAACCATAGTTTCCATTTCCTCACTTCTCTTCTGAAACAGTGACTGTTGGCTGGCTAGGGTTTTCTTTTTTTTTTCAATAAAGTCGGCTCGCAAATGTGAACCAATAGGATATTTGTTGCTGAAGTCCTTATGCAGTTGTTTATGTCGTTCCAGGTTAAATTTTTTCGGAACTGCTACAGACAATCCACATATCAAACAAACAGGCTTTGAAGTATTACGATTAGTAAATAAAAATTGTTCTTCCCAAGCAGGTTGAAAATCGCGAATTGCAATATCATCTTCGTATTTTCGTTTTGAAGTCGAAGGCTTACTCGTGGACATATCGAACAAATACTTCTAAAATTTTAAAGAAACAATGCGCGATGACAAAATGTGCACATACAACGGGGCAGTTTAAAATAAACTAAGCAAGGGTAACGCAGTCCTATTGCACATTACGACAGCTAGGATCACGTGCACCAATCGCAGCAATATCGCTCGCCAAAGGATGCAATGATGCCGCATCTATCGTAACTTCCGTAAACCTACCAAGTTTCTTATTATTTTTTTTTTCAAGTTTTAATTTTTTTACTTTGATGGTACACAAGGCAAATATCGAACACAGTAGTTAATCAAATCTTGCCCAAGTACTTTCGATCACAAGATCATCCTCAGGGGCATTTCGTCAGTTGTGGCCTATCCAGCAGTAATAGAATGTTATAAATGTAAATTGGGACATAACAAATACACTAAACAAAGACAAACAAACACTTTAAAATTTAAGAAATGGAGAAGCTACATTTTATATAGAAGCCGGAGACAGAATGGCTACCAGCCTGGCGGAAATATTGAGATGACATAGATGTCATCTCCATAGGACAAAATAAAATCCTGTGTGAGACGGAAAACAGGTAGGTTGTTAAGGTTCATTCGCTTAGCTCGGGCATATTTTGACAGATTCATAGTCGGAAACCTACTACATAAAAATTCCTACCTCTCAGTATTAACAGCTTAAATATACTTACTATTGCAGACTTCTTTCATTGAAAAAAGAAGAATTATTCTAAATATTTTCCCTGTATATTTAAAATATATATATTTGAGTTGTTGCAATTTAACATATTGTAGTAAATATTTGTATTATTCACGTTGTTTATTTTGGTTAGTCTAGTTTTATTGTTCTATTATTTTTATTTAATTCTTTGTTAGTTCTATTAAGTTAATTAGTTGGTTCTATTTTGAATTTTATTATTTTAGATAGTAAGTTTTCCACTTGTTTCATCAGCTAATGCGTTGTTAAGTTTCTCTTAAATAAATATCATAAATGTTCTTTTAGATGGATAAGGATGTTGTTAAATTACAAGGTATTGAACCTGCAGAAAGGTTTATTCCATGGACGTATAATACGTCCATGGTTACGTAAATGTAGTTGTACGAAATGTAAATGTTACAAATGGTCTTAATAACAAAAACATTTCAGTTAACATCCAGTTCAATTGTAATGGACAATGCATCGTACCACTCCCGTAAAGAGAGATTCCCTAACAATTCCTGGAATAAAGCTGCAATCAAGGAATGGCTAGTGGAAAAATACATTTTTTTCGAGGAGTGTTATTTGAAATCCGAGCTATTAGAAGCAGCGCGTGCTTTTAAAGATCAATAGGATAAGTACCATCTTGATGAGTATGCTTCACAACATAATGTTTATATTTTAAGGTTTCCTCCATATCACTGAGAATTGAATCCTATAGAAATGGTGTGGAACCAAGTTAAGCGATATGTAGGTACCCATAATACCACTTTTAAAAACGACGAGGTACGCCAGTTGATCGACGACGGTTTCGCACTTGTCACAGAGCAAAATTGGCGCAATTATGTCATTCATGTTGTTGAGAAAACGGAAACTGAGATGTGGACTGCGGACAACCTGCAAGATGACGTCGACCAATTGATAATACACGCGAACACAGGGGAGAGTAGCGAAAGAGAATCCGACATCTCATCATTTACCAGTCCAATCAGAGTATGGGTTTTTCGGATATTGGGCTGGGTGCACGGAAATCGAGTTCCCGAAGGTTCCACCCTGTATATTTATAGCTATCAAGAAATGTAATTTAAAATATATTTGTTAGTTTAATAAAGTATAAATATATCATGTTAAATAACTTACACTATAAACCTTATACCTGCTCATCTGGTCAAGTGTGGGCAAGGAAAACCATTATCCCATAGGAATAACACAAGGTTTCGCTGAAAACTACCAGGTTGCTATGCCAAGGAACTAGGTAAACTTATCTTGTGTGTAAAAAATGCAAGACTGCATTATGTTTTAACAAGGACAAAAACTGCACTTCAGATTTCCACAAAAAAACATTTCATAGTAGGTGTTAAAATTTTGCATTGATTCAAGTGCGCAACTTGTTTTTTTAATACCATCGCCGGGATTAAAAAATGTGCAAATCTTTTTCGATATTCCCGTTCCTGATAATTTTTCACAAATTTACAAAAGAAAAAGTTTTTCTTGGATATTGGGCTGGGTGCACGGAAATCGAGTTACCGGAGGTTCCACCCGGTATATTTATAGCTATCAAGAAATGTAATTTAAAATGCATTTGTTAGTTTAATAAAGTATACAGTTTTATAATAAAATTCTCGCTAAAAACTTAAGGTCTTTTCATTCAAATTCATGCCTCTTATTTGGCTACTTGAAGGCAATTATTTTATCAATATATTATTTTATAATCAATAACAGCCCGGCGTAGAGATCTGGGTACGGTTCTGTGACTACCAGTTGGACCTGTTTGTATCGCCAAGCACAAGGCGTGAAATCCGGCAATTGTGCATTCCTATATTAGCCGTACTGCACTCTCAGTGTGACATTTTCTATAGACATACTTCATTATTTCATCTGCCATTTCATCAATTTAATTATGAATACTTCAAGCTTCTTACTCATATGGTGAGACTATATAATAGGTACCAAAGTGATTTGGACTTATTTTTCCAGTCCTTAGAACAATTTAAAAATGTGATAATGAGACTGCTTTTTGTGTAATATTAGTTTGTATTCAAGTTAATTATTAGTTTTTGTTAAACTTTACTAATTATTTTCCAATGTTGTGCTTACTTTGTAAAATTTTATATATTATATGTTGTTCCAATGTAAAAATGGTATATCCGTTAATAAATAAATAAAATAAATAAATATAATAGAATACACGATAAAGAAAGCCAGTTGGTTGAAAATGAGCACACCGAACCTCTGGCTAGTCATTCCACCATACGCTATAAATTTAGCTATAATATGCGATGGTTCTCGATCTGAACATAATAATCATTCAAACGAGTTTTATAAAGCTGTCACCAAAATGCATGGCTCAGACTCGAAACATTACTCACATCCAGTAATGGATTAGAAACAGCAATTGGAAGTTATTTAAAGACTCACGTCAGTCCCATTGAAGAACTTAGACAGAGGCCAATCATGAATCAGAACAATATTCCCAGATATAATATAGATATTCGGGAAGATGAGTTGCAAAATATTGTACTGGCGCAGACCAAGATATATCCGAACACACGTGGAAAACCATTGCTAACCATCAGTGGATTCATCATTTAACCACGGGACTAGTCACTATATTCATTGTTATGTTGATTGTCATTATATGGAAGGTAGTCAGATATATTCGAAACTCCAAGAGAGCCAGAAAACAAAGACATCAAGGTTCTTGGATGGAAAGCCGTTCCTAGATCAATTTCACTTAATGAGCTTAGATTTGAATTAGATAGATTAACTGAAACATAAATTCTAAATAATCAAGTTATAGGTAGCACTGCTCAGGTGAGATAATAGTTCAAAAACCGAGTGAATTAATGTTATGATTATTGTTATATTATTATTATTTTATATTTTATATGTGTATGTGTGATATTTTCTATTGGTCGTCTGTTTCTTTTATATAGTGGCCAATATGTTCAATCTCAAATTAATCCCTTAATTTGTAATCTCACATTATTCTTAACTTCTTAACCTTTTATAGTTTCACCGTGTGTAATTGAAATATTGTGAGAACATATCGTGTAATATTTTAATAATTAGAGTCCATTTAGATGCAACCTAATATATTTTCAAATTGAACTTCCTAGGTGTTGCAATAATGGCCTAGATTAAATTGTATTTGTAAGCTCATAGTTCAAAGATTGTTAGTATGATAGAAGCATTAACCTCTGTTTGAGGTATACATTATTTGTGAAATTATAAATTGGGGATTTGAGCTCATTTGAGGGCAGTCTATTATAGAAAGTTACCTAACCAACAACTGGAGTGTAATTATTAGTAGCTGTCAATAAAACCATAATTTTTACTCCACAACTTCAACATCTTATTGTATTCACCATCGTCTATCGAGAAGAATTGGACAAAGTGGCATTACAAAACGATTCGATCCTTATAACTAATAGGGATGTGTAGTTCACCATCGAAATAGTTCAAATGAACGATGCTTTCAACTGAACTAATTGAACTAGTTCATTAATTTTCATAGAACTAGTTCACTGCGAACGATTTGCATTATAAATTGTGTCTCAACTTCTAAAGAAGAAAATAATGAATGAATGAATGAGAACATATATTTATTATTTTGTGAATGGATGGACTAACTAGTTTAAAAAAAATGCCGATTAGCCTCAGATAACAGATTCATAATTCTTATGAATGTGACAATAACTTAAAGTCTTATCTTAATGTAATAATGGTTTGGATCTTATGCCCATGTATTGGCTTGGATGTTGCCATGCTGTTTCTTGTATTGTAATTTTGAAATAAAAATTTTAGTTGTGGTTAAAATGATTGAGGCATTTACATAAAATATAATTTTATGTAAAAGTGAGAATGAAAATGTGTTATTTAATGTTCCTTGAAAATTCACTGATTTTTTTTGTAAAGGTTGTTTTAGAAATAACCTAATTATAAATACCTATGAGTTTAAATATACGTAAATATAAAAATAAATAATACGTGAACCATATTTATATTTAAAACGGTTAATAAAAAACAATTCTTAATAATTTTTTGCAAATAAAAACTAACTAATCATATAATAATTTAAACCATTTAAACCTAAACATACGATCGAAAGAAATAGTTCCGAACTACTTGTACGGTAGTGAACTAGTGAAAGACTGACCTAAAACCGACCGAAGTAAACGGGCGGCCGGCGCCGAGCTTGTGTGATGATTGAGACGTGACATCTGGCAACCAGTTCTGTTAGGGTTGGATTTCGACTTCGGTTCTACAAATAGTTCTTTCGCGAACTTGTTCATTTTTGTGAAATAGTTCTCTTGAACTAGTTCGTCTAAAAGAACTATAAGCACACCTTTAAGGCCGTTCCTTGCGTTTCTGGGCATAGCTAAGTTCCAATGTAAAAGTTTATATCAAATAACGCAAAAACTATGGCAGATATTGAGATGATTCTTTTTTTATATGGAAGGTATTAAAAAGTTCTAGTGCACTATTTGGTTGTAAATTAATAAATTGTTTAAATAATATTTTTTTTCAAATATTTTTGGTTAAAATAAACGTAATTTTTTTTTTTTAAATAGGGCACTGCAGAATTTGACCCACTTTCCGAATCTGTTTTTATTTTTAACATAAAGTGTATCACAAAGCAGCTATTTGGTATAAACCTTTTGAAAAATCTCAAATTTTGCTAAATGTTACTTTCTCTCTCGGCCAGTACAGGCTCTCCTTGTCGATAGTTTCTGGATTCTCGCCGACGGTTAGGTTGGTTAGGTAAGAAGTTTAATACCCTCTCGAAGGTGGGTCATAAATAATGTTGAATAATATTATTATGGTTTATTTCGACTTTTGACAAACCAGTGTGTTAATTGTTTTTAAAATGGGTAGTTCACGAAGACGTTTATGTTCGGATTGAGGAAATTTTATATAAATAAGCAGTAAGTACCTATAATTTGATTAAATTTTTATATGAATAGAAATATTTTCTGTTGATTTGTAACATTTTCCTTCTAAATGTTTATACTGTTTTTATAATAATACTATTGTTTCAGTATTTGCTTATATAATAATAATTTATTTTGTAGAAACAGCGTAGAATTTTGGTCAATCAGCCAGTACATTTTATTGTATTTCAATCAGAATTATTATTTTCTTTTCTTCTTTACATAAAAGCTTAGAGTAATACTCAAATATTTTGCAGTATTTGAATACGGAATTTAATTATTTATATTTATTGGTCAATACCCAAATATTTTGCTGTATTTGAATATGGAATTTGATTATTTATATTTATAGGAATTTTATTTTGAACGTTTTTGTTAGTAAAGTTTACATAATACATGAAACAAGTTTGTTTCTTTAATTGCGTGTCCAGCCATATTAGTCCAGGGTTATAAGGATTTTCTCGTGACACTCAATAATCCAGATAGCTGACAACGTTTTCAGTTATTGTAGACCTATAAGAAGAAAACCTACCTGTTTCCTGCGTAAAGTTCGGAGCCGTTTTTAAATGATTAACAATTTAATGCAAAAATACGCGATTCTTTCGATTTTGCACTCTATTATTTATTTATTTATTTTTGCGCACAACAGGCCTAGGGCATTTTTTTACAACATAATTCTAATATTAACTAATTACAATTATTTTAAACAAAACTTTAACTTAAATATGTATATATAACATTCTTAACTACTCTGAAGGACCTGGTATACAATATTTTTCCATTCGCTTCTATTTTGTACTTTTATTTTCCAGTCCATCACCTTCACGTGTTTAAGGTCTTCCTCCGCTTTACTAATCCACCTCGTTCTGGGTCTACCTCGTCTTTTGGGGCCGATTAATTTTCTGGTTATTACTAGTTTGGGCATTCTGTTTGCTGCCATTCTTTCCACATGTCCCAACCATCTGATTCTTTGTGCCTTGACGAACTTGGTAATGGTAGGTTTTTGTATAAAGCCATTAATTCATTGTTGGTTCATCTCTCCCAACCATCTTCTGTCTTCCGTCCTCCGAATATGCATCTCAATATTTTCATTTCCCATCTTTCCAGAGTATCCTCTTCCTTCTTATTTAATGTCCATGTCTCACCGGCATATGTTACTGTAGGTCGAATTACTGTTTTATATATTCTGAGTTTACCTTGTCTAGAAACGTATTTTGAGTTCAGTAGGGCTCTTAAACCACCTAATTTTTTATTCCCTTTTGTTATTCTGGCTACGAGCTCCCATTTCTCTTTTCCATTTTCATCGAAAACTACACCCAGGTATTCAAATTTGTCCACCCTTTTAAAACTATAGCTTTTACCACTTACTGACCTCACATTAAAGTCTTCTTTTTTCCCTTCTGTCCCTTCCATGATCATATATTTGGTTTTGTCTTCATTTAGTTCCAATCCGAATTTCTGTGCTTCTTCGATGATTTTCTCCACAAATCTTCTTAATTCTTTCTCGGTTTTTGCTAGGATCGTTAGATCATCAGCAAATGCCAAGCACTGGTGCTCATTTTTCATGATCGTTTCTTCCATCTTCATGCTGCATTTTCTGATTACAGTTTCTAATACTAAGTTGAATAATGTAGTGGATAAAGGATCTCCCTGTCTCAAGCTTTTTACAACCGTAAATTGATCTGATATGTGACCCTGCCAAGCAATTTCATACGTAGAGTTATTAAGTGTCATTTTAACTATGTAGTCGGATTAGTTTCTTTGGTATACCCAAATGTTCCATTGCTCGATACATTTTGACTCTATCGACTCTATCATATGCTTGTCTAAAATCCACAAACAAAACATGCAGGGGAACTTTACGTTCATAACAAGTCATTTGTATCTCCTTTAATGAGAAAATTTGGTCTACAGTAGATCTGTCCTTTCTAAAGCCGCCCTGATATTCATGCAGGATTCTTTCCGTGTAGCAATTTAGTTTATTTCTCAATATTCTTGCCAAGATTTTGTATACCGTATATAATAAGGCTACACCTCTATAGTTGCCACACTTCAGTTTGTCTCCTTTTTTATGCAGAGGGCATATGCGGGCCTCATACCACTCCGATGGCATTACTTCCTTTTTCCATACTTGCACTAGTAGCTGATATATTTTTCTTTGTAGTTGTTCTCCACCAAACTTGATCATTTCTATGCATATGTCATTTTTACTTTTTACGATTTAATCGATTTCTGTGGCTTTATTGTTTTTGAGTTTTAGGACGGCATTTGACATTTCTATTATTGTTGGGTGTTCACTGTGTAGTTGTTGATGTAGATTTTGTTGAAACCTATGTTGTAACCTCTTTCAATATCGTGTATATCATATATTATATAAATATATATAATATGATATAATAATAATGTACTTATTCTTCTTCTTCAAGTTCCACTCCTATCGGAGATTGGAAATCATTCTGGCAATTATAATTTTGTTGGTTACGCGCCTGAATAGTTCAATTGAACTGCATCCAATCCATTCACGGAGATTGCGTAATCACGAGATTTTACGTCTTCCTCGCTTCTTCTGCCTTTAATTTTATCCTACATATATTCCTTAGTAGTTCGTATTTTTCACCTATCATGATGTGCCCCAAGTATTCCATTTTCCTGATTTTTATGGAATTTAAAACTTCGCATTGTTTTCCTAGTTGTTCGAGAACTTGTTCGTTTGTTTTGCGATCCATCCATGATATTTTCAAAATACGTCGGTAACACCACATTTCAAATGCTTCTAGGTTCTTAATGTTGGATTTTTTAAGTGACCAAGCTTCAATCCCATATAAAAGGGTAACGAAAATATAACATCAAAGCATTCTTATCCGGAGCGATATATTGATATCGCGATTATAAAAAAGTTTTCTCATTCTATTAAAAGTTGGCCGTGCAATTCCAATGCGGCATCTTATTTATTTTGTCTAATCAGTATCTTCTGTGATCCATGCTCCAAGCTATTTGTACAAAGATATTTGTTCAATTTCTGTATTATCTAGTACTAGCTTAACTTTGATGCTTTGTGTTTTTGTAAATACCATGAACTTGGTTTTCTTCAAATTTATTTTTAGTCTATAATATGATATAATCCCTATAAAATGTCTTCCGACGTCCATTTTTCATTCAATTCGGTTGTTCCATTGTTCTTTAAGTTCTTTCGAGCTCATTAAGTTTCTTATTCCTTCCATCCGTGTTTTCTAAGGTAATCATCTCTTCTGGATTCCGGTAGGGGTTCATACAGGTACTTGTTTTAGGAGTCTACTGTCTTTCATTTATTGGACCTGTACCCATTTGAGCTGCTTTCGTTGTATGCCATCCATGACTGTACCTTCTATTCTCATACTTTATTGCATTAAGTTCGACGAGATATCTTTCTTCGATGTCTCTATTAATTGTCGTGTTTCACAACCGTATAAATAAAGCATGCTTTTTACCACAGTTTCATGGGTTGTACTTCTAGAGAGAACATGTCAGCTGTGCCAAAACGAAAAATAATCCTCCTTATTGCTTCCACTGGACTAAGCTTGACCATTTAACTGGGCCCGGGCTACCTCCTTCTAATTCTTTAAACTCCTGATTTGAAATTAATAATACTCATTATTTTGTCTAATTACCTATTTAGTTGTCAAAACAGATACATTGTTACCTAAATATGTGAAAGTGGTTCAATTTAGAAATTATATAGTAAATAATAAATATTTGAAAACTGATGCACATATTCCTCCCGCGATTTGGGCTTCAAGTACTAATTTTATAAATCGCACTTCTACTAATAGACGTAAATCCTTTCATTTTAATTTCATGAATGTTTTTGTTCAACATTAATTCAAAACCGCCCTGAATAGAAGGCCGCCAGCTCGTTTATTGTATAGACCCAAGACTTTACACAATAGGGGGTTGTATAAGGTAGGTATAAAGCTAACCTCTAGTACAAGATGACGTTTAGAATATTCTTAGTGAATGGATTTTGTTTTCGTAAAGAAAGATATTTTTAAAAATGGATATCTCTCTGAATTTTACCGTTACAATTTTCGAGGATAAGCCTTAATAATTAACTACATTAGAATCTGTCCACTAGGTATTCGCTATTTTTCAATTCAGAAAGGAGTCTGACGTAGTTCACAAACTACTTGTTAGGGGGCGGCAATATTTCTTGAAAAAAGAGAAGCGAACGTGCCAAATAAAGGACAAGTTGTGGTCGCGGCTTAAAACTACTATATATGTTTGAAAATAAAGTGGATATAACTTGTTACCAATTTGACACAGTATGCAGTAAAGGGTTAAAGAAAATATGTATTATAATTGCCGAAATTCGGAATTGTATAATCAAATAAAACAATAATTATTATTTTACACAGCTCTTTTAATATGAACATTCAAAGTTTTAGTGAAAGTTTACATTAAATAAGCAAAGAGAAAAATTAACAAGAATAAACATCAAAATAAATAACAAAAAGTTACGTATATACATTAAGTTTTAATTTGTTAAATATAAGCTTTACAAAATATAAAATGTGATTTTTTAAGTACGTTGAAATATCTGTTACTGAATACTTTGTAGACAGTCGCGTATCTGCGTCCAGGTTTGAAGACCCTAAAAAATAATAAATTTTCACAATAACTATACTTTAAAACTAAACTAAAAACAAATTGTCATGTATGGTAGAAAATAAAATAAAAAGTCAAAATATTTGTGGTGATATGAAGAGATTCGCTAACACAAGCGTTAAACTATTTTTGGCTTCCAAAGGACTTCCCACTAAGAGTGAAGATCTACGAAAAATCCTTTATGGAATTTATCGATGCTTATGGAATTGTTACAACTGAGGTGGAAGCTGATCTAGCTGCTTTTAGGTCCTTTCTCACTTCGGAAAGAATTATTCACTGGCAAAAATCAAGAGAAAGTCACCGAAACTACTATTCCATTGTCTCTCCAAAACGAAATTTTTAAATAATATGATATGTTCTGTGGGACTAGAAACCTCAAATTATATTAGTGATGACAACTTTAGCATGGATCGGATTAATATTCGTTTTATAAGATATAACACTGATGAATTATTCTCTCGATAATTCTCTCGATTACCGAGCACTCGCTTGAAGTCCACGAGCCTTTTTTCTAGAAAAATTAACCACAATTGCTAGGTATGATCTTCAAGTTCAGCTCATGGTGGCACCCTAATTCTTTCTACGAATTATAATTTCTCTCCTATAACAAAATATGAGTTTCTGTTAAATGAAGCCTTTTTTGAGT
Source organism: Diabrotica balteata (assembly GCA_918026665.1). Lineage (NCBI taxonomy): Eukaryota > Metazoa > Arthropoda > Insecta > Coleoptera > Chrysomelidae > Diabrotica > Diabrotica balteata. The sequence goes on from OU898280.1 coordinate 47,687,903, forward strand.
TTTCATTGGTTTATAACAAGAATTTATATATTATTTGCATTTATAGATCACCTAATTCTTCCACGGAACTATTTTTACAGAACTTGCTAAATTTGTTAGACGACCTGCAAAATAAAAGCAGAAAAATTCTATGCGGTGACTTGAATATTAATTGCGCTGTTGCTTGTGCTACCCAATTATCCTTGGTCAGTATATTCGAATCGTATCGTTTCACAATACACGTTAATTCTTCTACAATTATTAATGCAGGACTAACTGATCATGAACCAATATATACCAATATATATTATATATATATATATATATATATATATATATATATATATATATATATATATATTATATATATATATATATATATATATATATATATATATATATACAGTGTAGGAAAAATTTAATGGTCGGTATGGACCTTACGTGAGATGGAGTGAGAAACAGCTGTTTAGAAAGAGAGAGGTATATTAGGTCCGCCCTTTATATCGCCAAACATGCATGCCTGGAAAGGGGAAGTTCAACGTTGCCACAAACTTATTGGATTTATTTGACCTGTTGTTTTTTTTTGCATTTGAACAATGTTCTAAGATAATCCAATTTGGGCGAAATTGATTTAAATGGCAGCTTACTGTTTTTTTTTTATTGGGAATATGCCACAAGTTTACTTTACAATAAGTGTAATATAACATTTTGATTTCCACTTTGGAAATCGTTTTATATAAATAAAATTTATTAATGTTTCGTATTTTAAGTACGATTTCCGAATAAAAAATCTAAACATCAAAATAAGCTTATTTAAAGTCACATTGTGCCTTATTCCCAATATGAAATAATAAACTGCATACAATAACACCACATTAAAAAATATTCATACACAATAATTTATTTGGCAACGTCGTACGTTTGGTCAGAACACCGAGTAACGGGTAGTAGAGGTGGGTCGTGGTAATTTTATCGTTAAGAGCGTAGGCATAAAATTTCGGATTAATATTTTTTAAATGTATTCATTTTTTTCGAATCCTGATAAAACTAATAAATATTCTTGAAAAATTTAAACGCAGAATGAACCAATACATTATTACCGAGGGCCAAAAGTCCCTGAAAACTTCTATAATGTTTATTTTAATAAGTTATAAGGGCAAAAAAAAAGTTAGTGTGATTTTTAATTTCAAATATCTCATTCAAAAAACTTTTTGTTTATTCTAAGGGACTTTCGGCCCTCGGTAATAATGTAATCTTTTATTCTGCATTTAAATTTTTCAAAAATATTTGTTAGTTTTCTCAGGATTCCAAAAAAAAACAATACAAATAGTAAATCGTACTTACATTTACATTACACGTTATTATTAAATCGCGAATAGTCTAAATTGACATTAAAAAACATAAGTTTTTCTACTATACCTACTTCTTATTAACCGTCTTCTTTTTTATTTCAAATTAAACCAGATTTTGAACATGTGTTCACATTTACAATACTGTATGAATATAGGGTTAAGTTAGGATATACATGGCGATAGTTTTTCCACCGTTGTAATGGACTCTCGATACAGGTGTACGTGTAGATGAGTCATCTCCAATTAATTGATCAAATATACACCATGGATTTAAGTCATCTTTATTGGTTTCTTTTTCTTGTACTGGTTGATTTTCAATAGTACAATCTTCTTGTTCGTTAATTATAGAAGTATCAAGCTTCTTAACTTTTTCTTTTATTTTTTTATCATCATTTTTATCAGAAAAACCCTGCACTTTAAATGGTAAATCCATAAATGTACATAATGACAATATGCCACTCTGTTCTATCCCTTTAAATATTTTTGCTAAACCCGATATTAGTAATTGTACTACGTCGGATACTATGGATGTAAGGTTACCGTTTGCTAAAATTTTCTTGCAAGATTCTTGCAGGCCGCGTACCATAACAATCACTGAACTACCCTTCAAGTATTTTTGGTCACTCATTGTACTTGTTATTTCTTTAAACGGCCGTAAAATTTGGGAAAGCTGAGAACAAATAATCCAGTGTTTTTTATTTAGATTTGGTCTAAGTCTAAGTCTGTATTATTTAATACCGATGTGGAACGGAAATACACGCCAGTACACCGAAAATATCAAAATACAAAGAGGAGTCCGCCAGGGTTACGTGCTGTCCCCACTACTTTTCAATGTCTACAGTGATCGGTATTTTAAGAAGCGCTCTCAGACTCAATAGAAGGTATATCTATCAATAGTAATAATTACAGTAATAATTACGGATAACAACAATGATTTACAGAACCTAATGCAACGCCTTAATGAACGCTGTCATGAGTACGGACTGAAGATAAATTTAAAGAAAACTAAATGCATGATCATGACTAATCTGCACAAATATCCAATTGACTATTGAAGATACTGCAATTGAGAGTGTTAATAACTATAAATACTTAGGAACATGGATAACATCAGATGTAGACCAAACCAAAGAAATTAAGACAGGTATTGAAACAGCACGTACATCATTTATTAAACTTAAAAAGTTTCTTTGTTGTCGGGATATAAGGTTAGAACTACGCCTGAGAATGCTTCGATGTTACGTGTTCTCTACTCTTCTTTATGGTCTGAAAGCTTGGACACTAAAACAAGTTCATCTGAATAAGTTGGCCGCCTTTGAATTTTGGTGTTACAGAAGAATCCTACGAATATCATGGATTCAAAAAATGTCAAACATTAAAGTAACTAGAAGGATAGGAAATGAGGCAGAAATAATATTAACTATTAAAAGACGAAAACTTGAGTACTTGGGACATGTGATGAGAGGGCAAAAATACGCATTATTACAACTTATTATGCAGGGCAAAATCCGAGAAAAGCGAAATGTGGGAAGACGAAGAATATCCTGGCTTAAGAACTTAAGGGAATGGTTTGAATGCAGTAGTGCAGACCTTTTTAGAGCGGCAGTCAACAGAGTCGGCATAGCCATGATGATTTCCAACCTTCGATAGAAGATGGAACTTAAAGAAGAAGAAGTGAAACGGATTGCCTCTTCTAACTCAGTCATTTTTTTTAACCTGTAATAGGTGAAGTTCTAACTAGTTTCCACGTCTTGGATTGGCCGTTTGGGAACTTTGTTATGTTGTAATTAATACTTTAAAAGCCTTTCTGAAGATAAGGTACTTTTTTTTAACGTTTTTTGCAGAATTGTCGAAAAAAGGACTTTTTATTTTATCTATTATCAAATCAGTTTTGACATAACATTCCTGAAGTAATGAATCTAACAGTTTTTCTAGTTAGCGGTTTATATCCAGGAATCCACCCTGCAAACTTTTTAAAAGCTGGTTCTTCACCTATAGAAAACGGATGAAACGAGTCTTTGCATAAGTTTAGTAAATCAATAAGTTTAGTCAAGAAAAAGAAACTGATAAAGATGACTTAAGTCCATTGTGTATTTTTGATGAATTAATTGGACATGACTCATCTAAACATACAACTGTATCGAGAGATATACAAGAAGTCGACATGTATTTGTCTGATAATATATTACCCACAATAAATTTCGAACGGAGATTGGAACTGTCCATTACCGTGGTGGAAAAACCATCGCCATGTATATCCTAACTTAGCCACTATATTCATAAAATATTGTAGAATTGTAACAAAATATTTTCCTTGTGAACACATGTTTAAAATCTGGTTTAATTTTAAATAAAAGAAGAACACTGTTAACAAGAAAAGTAGAAAAACTTGTTTTTAAATGTCAATTTAGACGATTCGCGATTTAATAATAACGTGTAATGTAAATGTAAGTACGATTTAATGTAAATGTAAGTACTATTTGTATTGTTTAATTTATTTTTCAAGTTATAATAAATATATCCTTCGTTAGGTTCTTTCACTTCAATACTTATACACATAAACGATAATAGCCAATATGTTTGTGTACTCGCTAATTTGAATCAACTAGTTACAGTTTACGAAAAACGGTTCCGATAAAAAATTTAAAAAACGGGAGGACCCACCTCTAGTTTTTTAGGTATATTAGGATCGGAACCAGAGAATATGTAAAATATCTCTGATCGGAACTATTCGTCTCACTAATGGCCAATAGGTGTTAAACTTTATATATATACATATATATATATATATATATATATATATATATATATATATATATATATATATATATATATATATAAAGTTTAACAGTCTTAACAAACGATCTTCGAAATAAAACTAACACAGCTCAAACATTTTCTCTTCCAAACTCTGAAAATTTAAATGAATACTTCGTTAACGTAAGTATAAATATAACATCAACTATTTTGCCACAACAAGATAATATTTCCTATCTCCCCAATTCAGTAACGATCTCGAATTCATTCTTTAGAAGACCAGTTGATAAATCTGAACTGATCCAAACAATTAGTAGTATCAAAAGCAAATCTTCCTATAGTACTGATGGACTATCCTTAAAAATTTTCTTTAGTCTCCCAAAAAATGTGTTGGAAGTCCTGGTCTCACTAATTAATGATTCCTTTGAAAAAGGTATATTTCCAGAGTGCCTAAAGACAGCTATTATTATTCCTCTTCATAAGAGTGGTGAAAAATCTAATTTCTGCAACTATAGACCTATTACCTTAATAACGGTTCTATCCAAAATTATTGAGAAACTTATAAAAGCCCGACTTATGTTCTTTCTTGTTGCAACCAACATTTTATCACAAAGTCAGTTCGGCTTTTTATCTAGTAAATGTACCAGCGATGTTATATTTTCTGTACTACATGAGGTCTATTAAGCACTAAACAATAATCTTTACACTGCCACTGTTTTTTGTGACATGCCAAAGGTTTTGATTGTGTAAATCACGACATGTTGATAAAAAAAACTAAATTTCTACGAAATTCGGGGTATTTCTTTGAACTGTTTCCAATCTTACTTGAGAAATAGGAAACAACTACTTAGAGCAAATGATACTGAATCTAGTCAGTACAATAATACATTGCAGCAGCTACTTCAAAAATCGCGGGATTTTTACTCTTCCTTCTTTGTTTACATGTTCTTCCAGTAAGACCTAAATCATGACTACTCCTCCAGAAATTAAATCTTTGATGTGTATTTACCGATCCCGTCCACTGAGTTAGTAAAGAAATCTATTAGAATTACATATCGTCTAGTGAGAACATTAGTGACGAAACTCAAAAATTCTCGGTTTTGACTTATCTACTTCAAAGAATTCTATATGTAGCATGCAACTAGCTGCATTAATGGCGAACCTCTAGTTCTTGGCAAACTGCTCGGTGGTGGAAATTGTTTGTAATGCATGTTGTTTTTATGTTCCCATTCTAAAGCAATACTGACGAATCTTGCAGTATGTCTCTGACGGTGTATCTGATAACGTGTTGTAAAGTTCAGCATTAGTGACGAAAACCGAGTAACAATATTATTTCAGTAAGTTGAATAACTTGTTTCATAAAATTACCGATGTAAATCTAGTTATGTCAGTAATGACTTAAAAACCAAACGCAATTGTTTTCATAAAATTACCGATGTAAATCTAGTTATGTCAGAAATTACCTAAAAACCAAATGCAAACGTATCTAGATTTTGTTTTTTAGTGATGAAAATAGCTTACCAATTTAGTTAGTAGGTTTAGGTAACTATAATTATAATTTTCTATAGAATTTAAAGCGTGCTACTATTGTATGCGTTCTATCGTCGCGTTTCTACTATAGCTTACGGTCAACCAAGGGAAGCGGTATATAAGATCAATGCAGACAAAAACAAAATGAATAAAGCGTATAGATCGTAAGAGTTATTATGTTAATTTTAAAAAGTAACACTTCTTCTTCTTGTTTTTATATAGACATGACTCTGTCTGTTTTTCAATGTGCCTCTAGTAAGTTGTCATTCCATCGTTTTCGTGGCCTTCCTACTATTGGGGAACCGTCTCTTACCGTCTTTACTACTTTATTTGTTGTCATTCGACTTATATGATCGTTCCATTCTAGTATTCTATTTATTATCCAGTTTTTGATATTCTCCACCTTGGATCTATGTCGTATAGCTGTACTTCTAGCTCTGTTCCATAGTGTCTTATCATCAAGTTTTCTAAGTGTTTTCATCTCTGCTGTTTCTAACATCCCTTTTGTCCTCTCTGTGTCAGGTCTTGTTTCTGCCGCGTACGTCATTATTGGTCTGATGACTGTTTTGCAATTTATTTAAATGTTGCAATGGATTTTGTATCTCATCTTGTATTTTGTTATACAGTAAAACCTCCTTTAACCGAAATCCTTTTAACCGAAACATCGTTTAACCGAAACGGCGGACAGTTTCGATAATTTCGACAATAAAAAGTACATTTTTATCGCAAAACGTAAACAATTCCATTAATTTCACTCACTGATTGATGCCTATGTGTGTTGGGATATCATAAAAAACCAAGAGCTCTAAAAGATATTTCCGAAAAAGTGCTTCCAGTTTTTTATAGAAGTCAAAAAAGCTCATGGATGTCGACCACTTTATTTTCAGAATGGTTGGAAAATTAATTCGTCCCAAGTGTAAAATCCTTTTTCAAATCAAAAATCCTTCCCATCAAAGCATTGTTGATTCTTGACAATACGCCAACTAACCCTTAAAATCTACAAAATGGTGACAATTGTCAGATTTTTGCCACCGAATGTCACAAGCTTAATTCAGCCGTTAGACCAGGGAGTAATAGAAACATTCAAGAGAAATTATAGAGGAGCATTCTTGAGACATCTGTTATTACAGGAGACGAATGAATGCAAAAGTTTTCACGAAATTCTCAAATCTCTAATAATGAAACATGTTGTTTATTGGTATGCTGAGTCGTGGGCCAAGATGAAATCTTCAACTTTGCAAAAATGCTGAAACAAACTTTTTGATAGGATTTTGATTGAAGATTCTAAAGAATAAAATGGTAAAGGAACGACAGAAGAAATTAAACCTTTAATAAAACATTTGCCGGGATGTGACGAAATTAACCAAGAAAAGATACGTCAGTGGTTAGCAGCCGATGACTCAGAAAGTGAATTCATCGACCAGGACATCATTGATATCGTTCTTCATCCAGACAACCTGAGCGTATCAGACGACGAAGATGACGATCCGAATGCCAGACAACAATCAGCACGAGACCGCCGACGAGATTTTCAATGCCTTAGAGATATTTTATACAGTAGGCCTAATTAGGTAGGGACACGACTAGGTTCTTAATTTTTGTTGTCATTGCATAAAATTTTGTCCTTTTCAGATTGCTTTACGTTTCGTCGAACAATCAAATGAGGCAAACTCGTGGCGTTCTGCAAATGAACGGTGAAGAGATGTAGCTGCAAAATATCGTTGTCAAACAAAAACTCAAAAAAATAGATTAAAAAAAAAAGCATGTTAAACTTGTGCATTTTCCTTTATTTTATTATTTTATTCTGTATTTACTTATTAGAAAACATTACGAAATCACCTCACCTATCACCTAGTATTTTTTAATATCTATACTTTGACCAAGTATACTATAAAAAACAATGTTATTTTTAACCGAAATTCTTGTTATACGAAACAGCCTTCCCCCCAATTATTTCGGTTAACGGAGGTTTTACTGTATTGACGATTTATATAATTTCAAATTGTTAAGTATTGTTATTTTTGTGACTTTTTGTAAGATTTTTCCATAAAATTGTACAATTTTCAGTGACAATAAAGCATATTTCTATTCTATTCGAATTGACAAATGCCATCTGTCATACTTGCCCACATGTCTCACTTGTTCACCTGTCTCACCTAGCGATACATCAAAGGATGCGGCTTATTCCCGCGGTCTTCAAAATATTCCCACTCTACAGCGACGCAACCTCTGTACAATTATTATGAAAATTTGTTGCTGCTCAACTATGGATTTTCATCAAAATAGTTTCGAAACACAATTCAGATTTCGCTTTATCTGAACCTTCTAAAAATTGCAAGGTATTACAGACGTTGATAAATATGTTAAAAGAGGCATGGGGAATCTAAAATTTGCATTCCACAACATGTCTCTTCAACTAAGCAGAAATCCTTAGCGAATTGGTTTCTTATACTCATACAGAGTAGATCCGAATAAAATGAAAAAGACAGCAAATATTTTATTTCACGCAAACAGCGTCTATGTATCTGTTGATAGGTATTTCGACCTAATAGGTCTCATCAGAACAGTTATTCATAGGCTTTCTCAACGTGAAAAATCAATATATTCTGTGTTTTAAGAAGCAACACTAAAATGGCTTCGATATGGACGCAATAGCGACATCTGATAATAAATCCGTAAAATAGTTTCGAAACACAATTCAGATTTCGCTTTATCTGAACCTGCTACAAATTGCAAGGTATTACAGACGTTGATAAAGATGTTAAAAAAGGAATGGGGAATCTAAAATTTGCATTCCACGACATGTCTCTTCAACTAAGCAGAAATCCTTAGCGAATTGGTTTCTTGTACTCATACAGAGTAGATCCGAATAAAATGAAAATGACTGAATAACTGTTCTGATGAGACCTATTAGGTCAAAATACGTATCAACAGATACATAGACGATGTTTGCTTGAAATCAAATATTTGCTGTCTTTTTCATTTTATGGATTTTAAATTTGCGAATATTGTTTACTATAAGAAATGCTAAAAATTAGTTTAATGTACGTCTCGAATTTTGATATCTAGCCTAACTAACAAAACGCCCCTTTTTGTCCAGTCTGAAAAATAACTGCTCGAAATCCTCAAAATAATTTACTTAATTTTATGGAGTTTTAGGTACACAAGAATCAAAATTCAGTTCAAGAATCGGCATTACAAATTATTAATGCTGAAAATCAATTATATTCAATAGTTTACTTGAAAATCATTACTACTTTGCTTACCTTCCTAGAAACTTTTAGTTGAAGAAATGCATAATTGCTGAGAGTATCTTTTAGATCCATTACTTTTTGGTTCTGGAATAATTCAATATCACTTAGAGATTTTTGGTTAAAATCACTAAAAAAAATATAAATATTTAAACAAAATAATTATTATAAAAAAAATCATATTTTAAAGAAAAAATAATCGCAAAAATATGGAAAAAAACTATAAAATTGTAAATTCGATCTAGAAAGATTTTTATTTTTTTTATATTTTTTCCAAACATTAAGGTTATTTGAGACATAAGCGAAAATTTGTGTTATTATTTTGTATATATTATTTTGTTTACTTCCATGACCGCCTTTAACAATTAGTACAGAGTTTATTAGTCAATGGAAACATGGGCATTAATACACAAAAATTACAAATGTATTTCTAAAAAAATTTACAGTGAAGTAAAGAATTCTAATGTAATTGGTATATTTGTTTAATAAAAGACATTAAAATTTCAAAATCCAAACGGAATACAATTGTTCAAAACGTTTTCGGTGTTATCAGACCATCATCAGTAGAGAGCGGAATAGACAGTTTTATAGATAGTAGATCAGTAGATAGCGAAAAGATGCATATATTGCATATTTTTGCTCATTTTAAACAAGATTGCCTATTTAAGCTAAACACGATGTATTTTGTTTATTTTAAAAATAAATTATATAAAAGTTTAAAACTTTCTTTTGTTAGTTGGAATTTTATAACTATTTATTCATCTGGACTTTCGCATTCTGTGGGTTGGATAACTATGGGTTTTCCACGAAAAATATTGTTTTATTAGCGTAGCAAGTCGTAGGTAATTACCTGCTTTTAAGGCTTATCCTCGATAATTGTAACGGTAAAATTCAGAGAGATGTCTATTTCAAAAATATCTTTCTTTACAAAAACAAAATCCATTCACGAAGAATATTCTAAACGTCATCTTGTACTAGAGGTAAGCTTTATACCTACCTTATACAACCCCCTATTGTGTAAAGTCTTGGGTCTATACAATAAACGACTGGGCGGCCTTCTATTCAGTGTGGTTTTGAAATAATGTTGAATAAAAACATTCATGAAATTAAAATGAAAGAATTTACGTCTATTAGTAGAAGTGCGATTTATAAAATTAGTACTTGAAGCATAAATCGCGGGAGGAATATGTGCATCAGTTTTCAAATATTTATTATTTACTATATAATTTCTAAATTGAACCACTTTCACTTCTTTAGTTAACAATGTATCTGTTTTGACAACTAAATAGGTAATTAGACAAAATAATTATTAATTTCAAAACAGGAGTTTAAAGAATTAGAAAGAGGTAGCCCGGGCCCAGTTAAATGGTCAAGCTTATTCCAGTGGAAGCAATAAGGAGGATTATCTTTCGTTTTGGCACAGCTGACATGCTCTCTCTAGTACTACAACCCATGAAACTGTGGTAAAAAGCATGCTTTATTTATACGGTTGTGAAACACGACGATTAACAGAGACAGATTAATATCGAAGATATCTCGTCGAACTTAATGCAATAAAGTATGAGAATAGAAGGTACAGTCATGGATGGCATACAACGAAAGCAGCTCAAATGGGTACAGGTCCAATAAATGAAAGACAAGAGACTCCTAAAACAAGTACCTGTATGAACACCTACCGTAATCCAGAAGAGAGGATTACCTTAGAAAACACGGATGGAAGGAATAAGAAACTTAATGAGCTCGAAAGAACTTAAAGAACAATGGAACAACCGAATTGAATGAAAAATGAACGTCGGAAGACATTTTGTAAGGATTATATCATATTATAGGTACATTTTTTGGACTAAAAATAAATTTGAAGAAAACCAAGTTCATGGTATTTACAAAAGCATCAAAGTTAAGCTAGTACTAGATAATACAGAAATTGAACAAATATCTTTGTACAAATACCTTGGAGCATGGATCACAGAAGATACTGATTAGACAAAAGAAATAAGATGCCGCATTGGAATTGCACGGTCAACTTTTAATAGAACGAGAAAACTTTTTTGTAATCGAGATATCAATATATCGCTCCGGATAAGAATGCTTTGATGTTATATTTTCTTTACCCTTTTATATGGGATTCAAGCTTGGTCACGGATCGCAAAACAACCGAACAAGTTCTCGAACAACTAGGAAAACAATGCGAAGTTTTAAATTCCATAAAAATCAGGAAATTATAATACTTGGGGCACATCATACATCACACATCAAGACGTAAAATCTAGTGGTTACGTAATCTCCGTGAATGGTTTGGATGCAATTCAACTGAACTATTCAGGCGCATATCCAACAAAATGATAATTGCCAGAATGATTTCCAATCTCCGATAGGAGTGGAACTTGAAGAAGAAGAATAAGTACATTAGTATATATATATATATATATATATATATATATATATATATATATATATATATATATATATATATAATATATGATATAAACGATATTGAAAGAGGTTACAACATAGACAATCAACAAAATCTACATCGACAACTACACAGTGAACACCCAACAATAATAGAAGTGTCAAATGCCGTCCTAAAACTCAAAGAAAATAAAGCCACAGGAATCGATTAAATCTGTTGGAAAATATATAAAAAAAAGGTGATGATCAGCTTTTTGCAGTAACCCATAAACTAATAGTACTTATATGGCAAAATGAATTTGTTCCAGAAGAGTGGCTAAATGAAATAATATACGTTGCATAAAAAGGACGATTAACTGGATTGTAAGAACTATAGAGGCATTACTCTGTTAGCATCTTCACCTGTTAGCACTTGAGACTGGGAGATCCTTTATCCACTACATTATTCAAATTAGTATTAGAAACTGTAATCAGAAAATGCAGCATGAAGATGGAAGAAACGATCATGAAAAATGAGCACCAGTGCTTGGCATTTGCTGATGATCTAACGATCCTAGCAAAAACCGAGTAAGAATTAAGAAGAGTTGTGAAGAAAATCATCGAAGAAGCACATAAATTTGGATTGGAACTAAATGAAGACAAAACTAAATATATGATCATAGAAGGAACAGAAGGGAAAAAATAAGACTTTAGTATGAGGTCAGTAAGTGGTAAAAGCTATAGTTTTAAAAGGGTGGACAAATTTGAATACCTAGGTGTAGTTTTCGATGAAAATGGAAAAGATAAATGGGAGCTCGTAGCCAGAATAGCAAAAGGGAATAAAAAATTAGGTGGTTTAAGAGCCCTACTGAACTCAAAATACGTTTCTAGACAAGGTAAACTCAGAATATATAAAACAGTAATTCGACCCACAGAAACATATGCCGGTGAGCCTGGACATTAAATAAGAAGGAAGAGGATACTCTGGAAAGATGGGAAAGGAAAATATTGAGATGCATATTCAGAGGACGAAAGGCAGAAGATGGTTGGGAAAGAAGAACCAACAATGAATTAATGGCTTTATACAAAGAACCTACTATTACCAAGTTCGTCAAGGCACAAAGAATCAGATGGTTGGGACATGTGGAAAGAATGGCAGCAAACAGAATTCCTAAACTAGTAATAACCAGAAAATTAATCGACCCTAAAAGAAGAGGTAGACCCAGAACGAGGTGGATTAGTAAAGCGGAGGAAGACCTTAAACACGTGAAGGTGAGGGAATGGAAAAAAAAGCACAAAATAGAAGCGAATGGAAAAATATTGTACACCAGGTCCTTCAAAGTAGTTAAGAATGTTATATATACATATTTACGTTAAAGTTTTGTTTAAAATAATTGTAATTAGTTAATATTAGAATTATGTTGTAAAAAAAATGCTTTAGGCCTTAACGGCCTATTGTGGTAAAAATAAATAAATAAATAATAGAGTGCAAAAATCGAAAGAATCGCGTTTTTTGCATTAATTGTTAGTCATTAAAAAACGGCTCCGAACTTTACACAGGAAATAGGCAGGTTTTCTTCTTATAGGTCTACAATAACTAAAAAAGTTGTCAGCTACCTGGATTATTAAGTGTCACGAGAAAATCCTTAGCCTGGACTAATATGGCTGGACAAGCAAGTGAAGAAACAAACTTCATATATTATGTAAACTTTACTAACAAAAACGTTGAAAATAAATATTCCTATAAATATAAATAATCAAATTCCATATTCAAATACAGCAAAATATTTGGGTATTGTCCAATAAATATAAATAATCAAATTCCGTATTCAAATACTGCAAAATATTTGAGTATTACTCTAAGCTTTTATGTAAAGAAGAAAAGAAAATAATAATTCTGATTGAAATACAAAAAAATGTACTGGCTGATTGACCAAAATTCTACGCTGTTTCTACATAATAAATTATTATATAAGCAAATACTGAAACAATAGTATTATTATAAAAACAGTATAAACATTTAGAAGGAAAATGTTACAAATTAACAGAAAATATTTCTATTCATATAAAAATTTCATCAAATTATAGGTACTTATTATAGGTACTGCTTATTTATATAAAATTTCCTCAATCGGAACATAAACTTCTTCGTGAACTACCCATTTTAAAAACAATTAACACACTGGTTTGTCAAAAGTCGAAATAAACCCTAATAATGTTATTCAACATTATTTATGACCCACCTTCGAGAGGGTATTATACTTCTTACCTAACCAACCTAACCGTGCCGACGAGAATCCAGAAACTATCGACAAGGACAGCCTGTACTGGTCGAGAGAGAAAGTTACATTTAGCAAAATTTGAGATTTTAAAAAAAGTTTATACCAAATAGCTGCTTTGTGTTACACTTTATGTTAAAAATAAAAACAGATTCGGAAAGTGGGTCAAATTCTGTAGTGCCCTATTTCAAAAAAAAATTTTTTACGTTTATTTTAACCAAAAATATTTGAAAAAAAAATATTGTTTAAACAATTTATTAATTTACAACTAAATAGTGCACTAGAACTTTTTAAGACCTTTCATATAAAAAAAGAATCATCTCAATATCTGCCATAGTTTTTGCGTTATTTGATATAAACTTTTACATTGGAACTTAGGTATGCCCAGAAACGCAAGGAACGGCCTTAAGAGCCTAATTATTTTGTCAGTTTCCGACAAAATTTGTTTAAAGTAAACATTGTATTTAAGTGTGTTTGATATGTTTGGTATATATTAAATTTAAATATGTCTACCATCCAAAAAAGTACTTGGATAATGTTTTCCTGAGTTAAATTATCAACTCCTATTGCTACATCACCTGTCCAGTTCAATTGACGAAGTTGTCCTCTTTTGATTAGGGAAAATGTATGTTCCCTTAAAGTGATATCTCATAACATCGACCTTGTGTCATCACAATTTTATATAACATGATTTTCATGTAATCTAAAGGTCTTTATACCTAGATTGGTAGCCAGTTTCAAGATTTTTCAGTGATGATGGTCAAACTGGACCGAAAACGTTTTAAAATATTTTTAATCCTTTTAGATAAATTTTAAATATTCTAATAATAAAATATATTATAATACAAAAGTATATTGATTGCTCCTTACCTCAAACAATCTTTGGCATTATTCATGGTTGCAACCCCCTCTTGTATCTGCTGGTCTAACAAAGTTACTTTATATTCTCTAACTTCTTCGGTATCGACGGCTCCAAACAATTTTGACATCAAACCGATTTTACCCTGTTGAACTCTAACACGTTCGACATTTTTATTTGCTACGGAATCTTCGGCGTTCTCTAGTTGAAGCTGTAATAACTCGTGATTCTTGCATACGTTTTGGAGGGCATATGCGAAAAATAGGTACTCTTTTAATTGGTCCGCTAACAGTTCTTCGTCTTCGAGGTTTGAATCTATACTAAAATAGGAAAACAGAGATGAATTGGTTTTACACCTTTCAACATACAAAAATATATATATATATATATATATATATATATATATATATATATATATATATATGTTCTAATCAGAATAAAAAAATGTTGGATTGTTATGAAGAAGTTGAAGAATTTTTAAAGTTTATTTATCACACTGTAGTAGAAGAAAATCTCGTCGATATAAATTTTGAATTTTAAAATTTCATAAATGTCATTAGTGTCCAAATGTCATAATTTAGTGGAGTAAACTTGCCTGCGGTTGGACCAATTACAAGCAAGCATTATGGCGCAATAATGTTACAATGGAAGCCTGTAGAAGGCGAAAAAAAGGAAGGCCCAGAACGAGATGGTTGGATGACGTGGAAGACGACCTGAAAACAATGAACATAAGACAATGGAGAAGAAGAGCACAAGAGAAATCTGAATGGAAGGACATATCCAGACAGGCAAAGACCCAATCAGAATGCCCACTCTCAGATGCCGCCTTTGAAGTGTGTCAGCACGCGATCGTCATATTTTTTAACGGAAACACAGACTCCGATTGAGAAATTCTTGACAAGTTACGACAGAACCATAATTTAAATTTTTAGAGATTAATAATTTGGTAAATTCGAAATAATTTAATATACATATTCTTTAACTAAAAGTACGACATAAAATATTGCATATTATGTCTATGGTTGCCGTAAATCAATTAAACTGGGTTAATTTTTCTATGCACACCAGAAAAAATTTCACTGAACACCACTAGTTCCGTTTAAAACATGGCTGATTCCGTCTGCGCGAATGAGATGCGCGTACTTATCTTGACAAGCAGAGCATTCTGATTGTTTTATTATTATGTACCATAGTGAACAATAAATAGTACTTTGTAAACAATACATAATATTGTTTACAAAGTAATAAAGTTGATGAAATGTACTCAGTTCATGAATAATCGCAATGATGTATTTAATCAATAGTGCGAGCACTGTTAGATCATTATTTAACTTAAGATATAATAATACACTCCAATTCAATTCCAGGTTATAAAACAATTCATTAATTTCCATATAGTTTTACAGTGATCCTTCCTAAAAATAATTTATGATAATTTCTAAACATAAAACTATAACAAATGTTCAAACAATAAGTCATTTTGTACTAAGCAGTATTCCACTCGATTGTAAAATTCTCGTCCAACATTAGCCAAAACGCGTGGCGTTATTTTTGCACACTCTTCAATAATTCGTATTTTTAATGCTTCAATATTTGTAAATTTTTGGTCAGAATAGATTTTTGATTTTAGATGCCCCCAGATAAAATAATCGTTTGGAGCTAGATCTCCCGATCTCGGGAGCCACTTAATATTACAGTCAGGTACAATCAAACAGTTATTAAAGCTGCTTTTAAGGATTTCCTTAACCTCCCAATTATTGTGCGCAGGGCATCTATCCATTTGAAACCAAATTGTTCTTCATCTGGAGCTATTTCTGCAAGTCTGTAAAATCTCTTCTTGTAGCAAGTCTAAAACTTTTTTGAATTTAAATTTTGCTCATAGAAAAATGGTCCAATAATATTGTGTCGTAAATATTCCTAACTAGACATTTATTTTGAGTACGTTTTGGATCGACGATATTGGGTATGGCTTTCAATAATATCCTCAGGCTTTCTTGTCGACAAAATGCTATAATTTTGAACATTTGGTTTATTATTTATTCATTGTTAAATATTATTTATTCATTGGTTCTTGATGACATTGAAATTTATATGAACAGAATTTATTCCTTTTCAACATTTTTAAGGTCGTGGAATTATGAATATTAAACTGGTCTGCAATGGTCCGAGAACTTATTCTAGGATTTTCTGCAACTGCTGTTAATAAATTTATTTAATTTTGATCTTCTAAATTTCTTGATACCTCAGCAATATTGTTTGTGCAGGTACAATTAGAAATCACGGTCTCAGTATTTTCAAAATTTTGTAAAATCCTTTGAATTGTTGAATGACTTGAAATTGGTCTATTAGGATATCTTACGCTAAATAAAGATCCGACAATTCGCGCACTATTGCCCGAATAAACCATTTTTATTATTGCTACTTTCTCCTCAACTGAATACATTTTTTAATCAACTATATTGTTTTTTAAACAATAAATCACAAAATAAAAATTTTAGTAATTCAAATATTCTCAAATATCGGAAACATCAATATGACCAAACGCAACATGCCATAAACATTCTTGTACCACGTGTGACCTGACTTTAAGGGGTGATCTGAAAAATGTATTATATTCTGCAAAATTTTGGAATACGTTTAATTCGTAGAACAGTTTTAACATTGGTTTTCGATGCATATTTGAGTCCTCTACAAATAGTTTTTAGTTTTTACAATTTAGAATTTCTCATAGAGTTTCCTATGGCCCGTTCGACGATTCACCTCCCTATATACCTTTTAATATAAGAATTTTCTCTTATTATAAGAGATTTCTTAAAGTAAGAACTCTTCGAACTATTATAATACTTTATATTGCCAGGAGCCTCTGTTGACAGCAGAATTAAGATAAATCTCTGGTCTGTGGAATTTTGTGCCGCAATCTCAAATAGTAAATGATAATAAAAGATGGGACCGAAACACCTTCGTTCCTCTTCCAGAGCGATGGCTGAAGATCATTTAAATCACTAATATAACGGTGTAAAAGCCAACCGAACAAATCTGTCACCGCAGGGACACAAGGGTCTTGGTATGCATTAATCTCCTATCTATTCTGTGTGTGATCTACAGAGTGCTTTAACGAGCGAAATCGAAATATCATCTCCGCTAATTTCATTTTACGTTAAGTCTCTACTGTATATTACATTAGTAGCAAATAAAACGCAATTTTAGAGGTACAGAAGCCCAGTCAAAAGAATCTAGCAGAGAGCATAGCCCCGGCAGAGGGCTCCTATGGTGCAGTGGAGCCTGTATAGGAGCCCCTGCAAGAATGTCTTGCCTGACCTGAAAATTCCCAATTATACACGTTCTTGTGTGTCGATATGGGTATTTCAAGGTCAATTGCCCGATCGTAGAGGTTTCAAAGCGGACCGATGCACATCGAGGTGCGTAGTAACTGACTACTAATAGTCCACGATGACAAATATATCATCACACGCTCAGAGTCGCAGACTAATATACTCCGATGTGCATTGCCCAGCCTCGAAAACCTACCGATAGATCAGGTCACTTGGAAATGCGCATGTAGCTTAAAAGTCCCTAAAAAAAATACAAACAATAACCAACTTGAAATCTCATCAACAGAGTAAATTATTTGATAGAGATAATTTAAAATTATTCGGAAGGTTAATCCCACTCATAGGAGACAATCAGGATTCGTACTGGCATTCATGGTTTGAATAGTAATAAAAGTGAAATTTTAGAATAGAATATAAAACTTTTAGACAGAATATAATAAAATGAAAATCGATTCTGCTAATCTTTCAACATCTCAAAGGTTTTATTCTGGCCAGATGTACGCCACCTACCATTATTTCCTGCCATGTGGACGTAGGCCTAATCTGCTCTGGATATCATAAATTTATGGCAATTCCTGTGGATTTATTATTTATTATTCATATTTTGTAAACTAGTATATATAGCTTGTAATCTAACGTATATAAAAGTCACGTATAGAGGCTTACGTATAGTAATAATTCAAAATCAAACAAAAAAAATTTGACATACCTAGAGGCTAACGAATCCAAATAATGTCCCGATTTCTGCAGAGCATCCCCCATTTCCTTTTCTATGGCGCTCCATTCGCTAAATACTCTTCCGTAGTTTGCATGAAGTTTATGGACATTGTATTGTTTTTCCGCAACTCTAGAACGAGCTTTGAGAAGATTGTTAAGGTTACTAGCTAAAGTTGATCCATAATCCTTGACCGATTCGAAATGTGGATCAGGTTTTTTAAGTCGTACTGACACACTGAGACTTTTTAACTTATTTTCTACTAGTTGTAAATATCCTAAAATCAAAATATTAATTCTTGAAAAAAGCGTTTTTAATGAAATTTGCTTTCATACCTTTTTATCTGATAAAAAAAATAAGTGGAAAGAATACAGTGAATTTTGTAATATCAAATAGAGTACCTATATACAGGTTTGTCTTTTTAATTTTGCATATAGCCGCTTAGAGGGCGACATCAATGAAACCTTCTGACACAAATGTAACCTCATTATTTTATTGACATAAATCAAGAGTTTCATTGCGATACAACAAATCGTGTAGATACAGTGAATTTTTAAATTAGTAAGTCGGTCGAAAAATGGATCTTAGCCGAGAACATTTTGGGGCAATAATTTTTTACAATTTTCGGAGATGATTCTCCCAACAGCAATGTCTCGCTGAAATTGTTTCTGTGTTTGGGAATAAAGCGTCACACCTGTCAACTATTTGCTGCTGGTATTGAATTTCAACATGGTTGCTTCTTCTCGGCAACGAATCCAAACCAGGTCCACCCAAAACAGAAGTCACACAGCACAACATTGACCCAGTTGATCAGCTAATTAAGGATGACTGCCGTGTAACATAAGTTAGAGGCATCTTTGGGCATTTCACAGACCTCAATCCAAACGATCCTACATGATGAACTGGGTGTTACGAAGTTCTTGGATGAGTCTTGGATTTACTCCTACGAATCGGAAAATTAACGCCAATCCGCTTGGTGGGTGTTTCACGATGAAAAAAAAAACAACAAAAGTGATCCGTTCTCGAAGTGTGTCTTAGAAAATAGTCGCAACTTTTGTATCAAAATCTGGTCATGTGGCAACAAAATACTTTACCCAGCATAACGAGTTGAAGAACTCGATAGTTTTCTTCGTTCCGCATCACGTGCTCGAGGTACTCAAGCTTACGTTGTTTCACTAAATTAAGCACTTCTTTTTCTTTTCTCATGCGCTGTAGCATCTCAACATTGGTGACATGGTTCACATGCGATATTTTTAGTATCCTTCTGTAGATCTACATCTTGAAGGCTTCCCGTGGCTGGTCTCAACTTGCGTGGAGGAGGGGCTTTGAATTAAGTAGAGGCCTTTCAGTACTTTGCGTAAGACATACTATAAGGGGAAGTCAACCTCGACACGGCGCGTCCCAATGGCTGATAGGGAAAGTTCTTGCAAATATGCAGGACAGGTACGAATAAGACATAGCCAAATAAGTACCCGCGGATCAACTGAGGACATGGCATTAGGCAGCTGTAATGTCATTACTGGATTAAGGCTGTGGGAAAGTAAAAAAATCCTGTAGACTTAATTCTAGATACTCACAGGCGCCCCTCGCATTATCGCAAGAGTGCAAACGGCTGTGACACTGCGATGGGGAAGGCAACGGGAAACCACCCCATATAGTCCCTATTTCATTCATCATGGTTAACCGTTTGTTTAGCAGAAGTTATCGCAAAACTCCGACAAAGCAACACAAAACGACGAAACGGGCACACTGCCTAAAAGACAATAGAATTTTGGAACTTCAAAACATCGAATTGTTAAACCATCCACCGTATAGCCCCGACCTAAGTCCCAACCACTTCTTCTTCTTAGTCGTTAACCTGATGCAGGTATCGTGATATCATGAAGCTGTTAGGTAATTTTTCCAATGTTCCTCCACGTTTTTCTATCTTCTGCCAATCTAGCACATTCTGACAATGGAGCGCCAATGGTAGCAACAATATGGTCCGTGTATCGTGTAGGAGATCTACCTCTACTTCTTTTGCCTTCTACTTTTCCCTGGATGGTAAGTTTTTCAAGACCATTTCTTCGAAGCACATGTCCAAAATAGCTTATTATCTGTTCTGTTATTTGTGTTCTTAGTCTTTTCTTTATGTTTAGCTGGACCAGTATGGATTCATTTGTTCTTCGAACCACTTCTACACGTTCCTAAATATCAAGAATTCAAATAGAACCTCAGACTATTTACTATTTATATCTAATTTGCATTGCAAGTTGGAAGTTGGTATTGCAATAAGGTCTACTATAAGTTATTTTGTGGTTTTTTGGTGGTGCTTGGTGCCTTTTTGAAAAAATGTCGTCTATGGGCGTCGCGTTGGAAGTTGGCTATTGCAATAAGGCCTATTATAAGTTATTTTGAATTTTTTTTTGGTGGTGTTTAGTGCCTTTTTGAAAAAATGTCGTCTATAGGCGTCGCGTTTATATTTTTCAAAAATACTTATTAGTTTTGTCAATATTCTAAAAAATTTAATGTATTTAAAACACATTGGCGCGAATTACTGAATAAATCTTTTTTCAGAGCCTATGTCAATGTCAATATCAACAATCTTTGATAATACTGATACTGATAGCACCATTGACCATGTGGTGACCCCAAAACCGTCTACCTCTAACAACAGCATTCCAAGCTTTGTTATTCGAACCAGCCAATCAAAAAAGAATAAGTTGGATCCCTAATTAGCCCGGTGTTTATATGCTACAAACACATCTTTTTGCGCAGTTGAACATCCTGAATAAAAAAAATGGTAAATGCATTACGTCCTGGACATAAGCTCCCAAATAGGAATTCTGTTAAAACTGACTTGCTTGATAAGGTGTATAATTCAGGAAAAACATCAATTAAAGAAAATGTATGCAACAAGAAGGTTTTTTTAGCGCTTGACGGCTGGAACAACGTTCATAATGAAGCTATAATAGGCGTATGCGTCACAGATATAGAAAGTGAACGGGGGTAACAAAAATTTGCAAATATTTCAAAAATGTACATTTTGCTAGCGAAAAATTCCGAGAAGCTGGTGGTTCTGCTCTTAAATTGCCTCAGAATGTTCGTTGGAATACTTTATCGGACTGCTTAAGTAGTTACTTGAAAAACTGGCTAATACTATTTGACGTTTGCTGAAACAATAGAATAACTATTGATGAAGATATAGTAAAGCCTGTAAATGATCCAAATTTAAAGACAAATCCCCAAGACTATTTAAAAAAGTTAAAGTATATTGCAGTTGCTTTGGCCACAGTTCAAAAAAATACATACACAATAGGAGAGGCTACAGAGATGTGGCTAGAACTTCTGCAAGCATTCGAGACCTGAACATGCAAATGGCGAATTTTCAAATGATACAAATGTGATACAAATAAAGTCAAGGTGCGTATGGAAAAGGCTTTGGCCCCAGTTCAATTTTTGGCAAATTTGCTTGATCATCGCTTTAGTGGAAATAAACTTAGTCAGGAGCAAATAGAAAGTGACATGGAATATGTAGAAACTTATCGTCCAGAAGCATTGCCAATTATTATAAATTACCCGGCGAAGTGTGTACTTTTTAAACCATACATGTTTTCTAAACATCTAATTGACAATGAATTACCATTGGCATGGTGATGTTCATGAAAAATATATATTACTACAGCATTGGAACTTGCTGAACAGCTTCACACAGCTATTGCATCGTCAGCCAACATAGAACTCTTCTCATCCTACGGTTTAGTCCATTCCAAACTACGAAATCGGCTAGGCAATGTCAAAGCTGCTAGGTTGGTTCAAATTTTTAAAGAGCTTCAAAATTCCATCAGTGATGACGTGATTTATCAGATAGATATCAGATTGATGACTTAACACGATTATGAAGAGACCAAAACAGTTTGAGAAATTTATTAACTATTGTATGCAAAATGATTACATTTTCCAAGTTTTGTTGTGTTTCCATTAATAATAAATACATATGTGTTAAAAAGTTTGAATAATGTATTTGAGATTTTTTTTGTTTATGTTTAATTATTATATTAATAAAGAAAATGATAAAACGCTTGTTTAATTTAAGTGTTGTAAACGTATTTAAAACTGTTTTAAACACAAGCAAATATTTAAAACATGTTTAAAACAGTTGATTGAAACAAAAAACCCTTGTTTTTTTTTAAGAAATAACAGAACTCCTCTAATAAGGAGGACCAACAGAATCGCACAACACTGATAGTATGATTTAAAAATCGTTAATAGAAGGTTTACATTTAACTTTAAGTAGCATAGTGAGGCCACGTTGTTTCAAAAAGCAAAGAAAAAGTTACCAGCTTTAATGGTTTAACAAAGAAAAAAGAAAACCAAAATAGAGTACTTTTAATAACATATATTTAATATTCCCTTGTATGTTAGATCTTAAACAGTCAATATACAACAAATAAAACATAAGGAAACTCATAAACTATGAGCATTATAATTATGTGAATACTCTTACCATTTGCTTTATATGACTCTCTCCAATCCTCCTCGTGTTGTAAAAACTCTAGGAAATGTTTGTCCCATGTTAATAAGGGGTGGGCAGCAATTCTGAGCAGGAAATTTTCTAATCCTGCTCTTCTTCTATCCACAAAATTTGGGTCAAATGTATCATTAGAAATTTTTTGCCAGCCGTACAGCACTCTTTTTTCAGGAAGAGGAGGTATAACTAAATATGGATAAGTAACTTCTAAATAATCATGAAGTTGTTCAAATTCCGTATATCTTCTCCATACTGTTGTCAATTTGCCGACTTTCTTCTGAAATTCTGGATCAGTAACTCTAAAAATAGCATAGGTATTGTAAATAATGAACTAAAAACTGAGATAATGAGAACACGACGCATTTACTTATGATTATAAAAGAATTTTATATTATAGCATTAATTTCCTTAATTTTAACAATTTTGACGAAACTGTATTTTCATTCTCTGCCTCTGCCTAAGAAATTAATTTTTTTATCTGAATACATATAAATATTCATATTTCCCATGAACACATGCAGTTCTTGTCTTAAACGCTTCACTCAAGCATTAATCCAATCGATAATCGCTCAAGATTTAATTAGCTCGCTATAATTGATTAAAGTGTTTTAAGTGTTAAAGATTTTCTCATGGGAACAGAATCACCACTTTTACCAGATAACTGTATACCCCTCTCCAAAAATTAATTAGCTTTGGGCAAAAGTTATAAAAACTAGCAATACAGCCTATTTCGATTATCCAATCTCCTATCGAAATGAATTGTGACGATGAATTTTTGTATAGAGTTCCACTGAAGTTCTAGGAAAATTAACACCAGGAAAATAGGTACTGCCGCTTTTGTATTCTATATTAGAAATTATATCAAATATTGGTAGTCACATATTTATATAAATACAGTGATAAGCGCGCTAATAACGCAAATACGCGAACATGGAAAACATATGAAGTTGTAAGATAAAAGAGATGAAACTAGTAGAGATGAGAAATTTAGTGATAGAAACCTATAAATTTACATTCTATTCACTGTTTTTCACCTTTAGACGTATCAGAGGAGGATGTCAACTAAAACTGTCACTGTTACAGGGGTAGTTTCCAAACTCTTACGTCTAAAGGTGGGAAACAATAAATGAAATGTAAATTTATAGGTTCTATCTATAGTTCCAGTACTATCAATTTACCACTTGTTTGTCGTTTTGATAAAATTGTTGTTATCTATGTTAATTTCACACAAAATATTGCAGCAAACTTATTGTTTTATATTGCTATACATGTATTTTGCACACGTATTACGCTATATATTTAACTCATCTCTTAATTTTGATTACCTCTGAAGCAATCCGACTGGGTACATGTTTTAGGAAGCCTTGAACACTACTACTTACATTTACTATTAGTTACTGAACTTTGTTCTTCTCAACAATGTTTATATTTTTTGTTAAATCAATTATTATAAAATTTTCAGTTAGCAGTGGGGGAGATCGGGACTAACTTTCAAATGGGGTACAATTGAATGGTATTTAAATCTACAGCATGAAAGAATAACCATTTCAAAATTATTTGTAATTATATCCTACATAAGTAAACATATCGTGGGCTTACTGCAAAACTCCATGTTTGGTCATTTTTCGGGTTTGTTCATAGAAAGTGTTAGACAGAGAAAAATTATCGATTGGTAAAACCCGTTATAAAAGCACTTATCCAAGGGTCAATTCATGCCAGGGATCGGCATTAAGTGTAACTTTATTTCTTGTTGCAATTAACGATATCTTGGAACAATGTCAACATCCAGTAAAAGCAAGACTATAACGCAGACGATCTGGTTATCCTACTAAGAGGAACAAATCTAGAATCCACCCAAAGAATCCTGCAAAGCGCATTAAATAATCTCCAGAAATGGTCTGACAAAACAGGACTCAGTTTCTCTAACGAAAAAACAAAATGCATGCTTTTCTCAAAAAAGCGAAAAGAGGATAATCCAATTTTAACATTGAATGGTAAAAATCTGATCTTCGTAAAAGAAATAAAGTTCCTCGGTCTTACATTTGACAAAACATTGAATTTGAAAAGTCACATTAAAAATCTAAAAGGTACTTGCCAGCAATGCATTAATATTTTGAAGACACTGTCGAACATCAACTGGGGCAGCGATACGGCAACTCTTCTACGAATCTTTTCATCATTAGTTCGATCAAAAATTGACTACGGCTCAGTGATATATAACTCAGCCAAAAAAACTGTTCTTAAAGAACTAGATGTAATCCAAAATACGGGACTGCGAGTCGCTTTGGGTACCTTTCGAACAAGCCCCATACTAAGTATATGTAGTGAATCAGGGCAAACCCCTTTAGAATTTAGAAGAGATTTTTTAAGTTTGTCGTTTGCTTGTAAAGTTCTATCCTCTCTAGATAACCCAGTCTACCATAACGTTCACAGCAATCGTTTCAGCCACTACTTCTCATCTCATCCTCAATGTAATCCGCCTTTCTATGAACGAATTAACCGATTACTTCATAAATATAGCATACAATTCCCGTCAATATACCATCCTTCCGAAAACCCTCCTCCTCCATGGACTGTAAATAAACCACCAGTAATTACTGATCTATCAAAATTTAATAAACATGAATCCCCACCAGCCATATTAATAAACAACTTCAAAGATATTATGGATAGATTTAGCGACTACCGACAGATCTACACAGATGCATCAAAAACAACGGACGGAAGTCGGCGCAGCCATTTTCTGTAATACTCATAATGCTAAATTTAAGTTGCATAACAACTGGACTATCTCCAACGCAGAACTATACGCAATCCTTGAAGCTCTAAAATTCATTAACACAACGGACCAGAGAAATTATACAATCATAACTGACCATAATGCTTTGTGACATCAAAAACATATACTCCAGCAATCCTATTCATAAATACATTTACAAAGAACTTCAAAATGCTGCAAAGGAAAACAAACATGTGGTATTAATTTGGGTTCCATCTCATATTGGAATACATGGTAACGAGGTTTTGGACCGTCTAGCTCACGAAGCAGCGACAAGTGATGGTCAAGTGCAATTAAATAAAATAGTGCCAAGTGATCTTAAATTGTGCTTAAAAAACATAGTTAGTTGTGCGTGGCAAAACAAATGGTCGCAGTGTTCCGAAAAACTAAGGCAAATTAAAGACAATGTTTTACAAAAACAAGCCTTTGTGTTACCTAGGAAAAAACAAGTCATCTTTTCTCGACTTCTAATTGGTCACACCCGTCATACACATCTTTACCGAATTACAAGAGACAATCCTCCATACTGCAACCAGTGTCAAACCAACAGTACAGTTAAACATATTTTAATCGAATGTCAAATTTTCCAGGAAACCTGAAGTACTTCCCAGCGACATAGGCGACCTTCTTAGAGACAATAATCATTTACACAATATTATAAAGTTTTTAACGACTATAGGCATAAAAGATATTTAAATTAATATCTAGACTGTACTTATATTACATATATCAATCTTCTTTAATGTTAGTACGTAATTAATATTAACCTTTCTTTGTTATAATATGTATTTTCCAATGTTGTCGTCTATAACTCCAGTGGTTCGGAAGACATTAAATAAATTATTAAAAAAAAATTCATGCCAAGTGGTCCAAAGGCTTGACTATTTTTAAAATTTTTTATTTTTCTACCTTTTATACTTTATAGACATTTCATTAAAAGACCGATGGCTACAAGAATCTTGCTTAGAAATTGAGAAACTGGAGCAACAACGCGACAGTTTCCATTTGCATAAAAAGCTAAAAGAATTAACAGGTAAAAGCAGAACTTATGGGCAAAATATTGTTACGATTTTAAATGTTATGGCATATAGAACTGTAAATATTTTATGACTAATCCTTTTTTATTGATTCTCGTAATTTGTAGGTCAAAATCTACCTGAGCTTCGATACCAGTTGTTTACAGAAATATCTACACCCTAATTTTAGTGAGTTATCCACGACTCGAAGTTGAAAAAGAACTAGTCTCAGCGGTTAATTGCCTTCACCGAAAAAAACCAGTATATTCCATGGAGTTCTTTGCAAAAGTAGGTCACCGAAATTTCCAGATAGCGGAAGTTTCTTTATATATAAAGACGAAATTTTATTGAAGAACTTAGTCATAAGAAGATCGGGAAAAGCGATTTACTTGTAACGAAACGTAACAAATAAATTTTTATTTAATAAGCTATTTAATAAATTAGTAATTAGTTATCGTGAGTTTTAATAAATTAGAATATAGACAATAAATTAGAATAAAGACAAATAAATTAGAACTAGATATTACAATATATTACAAGACTCTGGTGGTAAAATTTTAAGTGATATTAAAGAGCGCCGTACCGGATGCGAAAATTACATAATAGACTTACTTAACGATGACCAAAGAATCTACCAAGAAATAACATCTAACCGAGATACAGGCCCACCGATTCTAATCTCAGAAGTTCAGAAGGCTATCGACCAAGCGAAACGAAGGCAGGCTTCTGGTCCTGACGAAATACCTGCAGAATTGTCAAAACTATTAGATAATGAGAGTGTTGCGATTATCACATCCTTCTTTAATAAGATAGACAGCAGCGGCAAATTACCAGACAACTGGTTAGAATCGATATTTATAACTATTCCCAAGAAAAAGAATGCCAGACAGTGTAGCGACTATCGACTTACCAGTTTAATGAGTCACACGCTCAAAATGTTTATGAAAATATTGCATTGTCGCATACATAAACTTTGTGAGGGATAACTGGTGATGAGCAGTTTGGTTTCCGAAACGGTATGGGTACTCGAGAAGCTCTTTTTTGCATGCGAATACTATTACAAAAGAACATTGAGTTTAGGAAAAATATTTACGTATTAATTGATGGATTCGACCGTTTACTTGATGGAAATTCATTTTATGTAACAATAAAACACTGAAAACTGTGTTTTCAAACTTCCACAAAATTTATTTTAAATATTATCACTAACACCACTCACTTAAACAAGACAGAAAATACCAATACAACAAACGGGACATAATAGCTGTTTATCTTAAGGTATGTCATTCAGAATTAAATTATAGATTAAATAATATAGAATTTGACATCCTAGATTCTAACGTGAGAATTAATATAGATAATATAATAGATAAAAAATGTAATACACAGTGTAAAAAACTAGATAATCTAATTTCCAATAGTAAAAAACCCAATATTCATTATACAAAAAGTTTTTCGAACCATACTTTTTTCAATAGATTTATAAATTTAACAGATACTAAATTTAGTAACAGCGAGATACAACTTTTAGAGAAAGGATTCAAACACAACTTGCCCCAACATAATAATGAGAGAACTTTAGAATATTTAGGTGTAGAATGTGAAGTAGCGTTAAACAAAACTGCCAACAATATCGAAAAAAGTATAATTGCCAAATCTATTACAGATGTGTGTAGTGAAACTAAAAATTCCTGTAACAAAGAGAATAAAACAGCAATTTCAATTAAAAATAAATCAATAGAAAACAACATTGTGTTTACAAAAGCAGACAAAGATAACACTACTATTTCTATAGATAAAATAGAATATAATAACAAAACAATAGAATTCTTAAATAATCAAAATATTGAAACTGTACACAAAGATCCGACAGAAAAACATCAAAAACAAAATAAGCTAGCGTTAGAAAATTCAAAATCAATACTAAATCCAATAGAACAGAAATACCTCAATATTATGAACCCACAGCCTCCTAAATTATATTCTTTCATTAAACTACACAAACCGGATCACCCGATAAGACCTGTAGTTTCTTTTTATACAGCTCCGTCATATAAAATTTCAAAAAAACTGTTAGAGATTATTTTAGACCACACTAAATTTTCACCTAAATTTACCATAAAAAATACAATAGAACTAGTTAATAAAATACAACATTTTCAATTACCTAACAACTCCAGATTAATTTCATTTGACGTAAAAAATCTTTTTCCTAGTATCCCTCCTACAGAAACTTTTATTCTAGTAAAAATCCTTTTAGACCAAAATAGTACAAATCCAATAATTACATCTGAAATTTTACATCTTCTTGAAGTTTGCATAAACCAGGTCTACTTTGAATTTAATAATAAAATATATACAAATAACAGTGCAGGACTTATAATGGGTAATCCTCTAAGCCCATTGTTATCAGATATTTTTATGGATCATCTAGAGACAAAGATTTTAAAACATCCCGTATTCAAACAGTTTTTATATTGGTGGAGATACGTAGACGACGTACTGGTATGTTTCACAGGAACTAACAGGCAACTCGACCAATTTTTATCATATATTAATTCACTTCATAGTCATATTGAATTTATAATAGAAACAGAACAAAATCAATCCATAAATTTTTTAGATTTAAAAATTAGCAGACTTCAAAACAAACATGACTCTCCATATTTCATAAACCTACCCATACTGACACGACTATACACAATTCGTCATCTTATCCAACACAACAGAAACTGGCAGCTTATCATAGTATGTTACATAGATTAACAGAAATTCCGATGTCAAAATACAACTTTGAGACAGAATTAAATATAATTAAACAAATAGCAGTAAACAACGGATACAACGAACAAACAATTAATAAAATGTTAAATCAAAAACTACACAAGAAAGCCCTGAAATTAGTATTTCCACCACCAGAGAAAAAACCCAGTACCTTCTGCTGGATTACATATACAGGCAAAATAACACCAAAAATTGCCAAACACATAAAAAAGAAAGGAATAACACCAGCTTTCCGAACAAATAACAACCTAGGCAAATATATTAAAAATAACAAGAGCCAAAATAAAAAACACTTAAATAGTGGTGTGTACAAACTTCAATGTGGCGACTGCCCAAAAACTTACATCGGTCAAACTGGTAGAAACTTTGATGAACGAATAGCAGAACATAAAAGGGCTTTCAAGAATAGAAAAACAGATTCGACATAAGCACTTCACCTTCTAGATCATAATCATTCTTTTAATGACAAATTTAAAATTCTTCACATTCAAAATAAAGGCCTTAAGCTATCTTTGTTAGAATCTATGGAAATTAACAAATTAAAAAACACAGATATAATTCTGAATGACCAACTTGAGACAAACAGTTCTCCCCTCCTCAACCTATTTCATTAGAGACTATAAATTTGTAAACCCAAGCCAAAATAGATCACTTGAGAAAGGCAATCAGCCGAATCAGCTGTAGTGATAATATTTAAAATAAATTTTGTGGAAGTTTGAAAACAAAGTTTTCAGTGTTTTATTGTTACATATTTACGTATACTTTATAGATTTCAAAAAAGCCTTTGATAGAGTACCACATACATTATTATTTCAATGCTTAGACTCAGTTGGTCTGGATAGGTATGACATAGATTGCTCAAAAATTTTTAGTACAATCAGACCGCTTGTGTTAAGATGGACTAAGAGGTTTCAGCTAAAGTTTCTATTAAGCGTGGTCTCAGACAGGGATGTGGTTATGTCACCGATGTTGTTTAATGCCTACACTGAACCAGTTCTTGAAATAGCGTTAAATAATCGCCGCGAAGGTGTTAAGATCGGTGGTGAAATTATTAATAACATCAGATACGCCGATGACACCGCAATAATGCCAGAAAGTCTAGAAGATCTTCAAACCCTGTTGAATGCTGTAAACGACGAATGCACTGAAAAGGGCTTAACAATCAACGCAAAAAAACAAAATGGATGGTGGTCGGAAAAATTAATATCAAAGACTCAGTACTAAGATTAGTTAACAAAAATCCTGGAAAGGGTAGAAACACTTTAGATATCTGGGTAGCTGGATTGACTGCAGGGTTGAAAGTGACGAGGAAATTTCAACCAGAATAGAACTCGCACGGAAAAACTTTATTAACTTTCGTTCTGTATTATGCAGTAGAAGTCTGTCGTTGACCACATGTCTAAGAGTATTGAAGTGGTACGTCTAGTCCACTTTGTTCTATGGATGTAAAACCTGGACAACAAAAATAAAAAATCTTAACAAAGTTATGGTGTTACGTCGCATGCTCAGAATCCCGTGGGCAGCACACATATCTAACGAACGTGTGCTAGAGACCGTGCACAAAGAGCGAGAATTGATCAACATCATCAAAATGAGAAAGACTCAATACTTCAGTCATATAATGAGAGGACCTAAATATCGCTTACTCCGGTTAATAATTCAGGGCAAAATCGAAGAAAAACGTTGGGTCGAAAGAAAACAACTGTCCTGGCTGCGTAACATTAGACAATGGAAAGGTCGAACGGTCGAGGAACTGTTTCATCTAGCTGCCGACCGAGAATCATTTCATCAGCTTGTCAATAAGACTATAGCTCACGCTTGAATACAAGCACGGCACACAAAGCAGAAGAAGATAGATATTACAAAATTGCATTAATTTTATTTTTTAAAGATTTATTTTGCCGATGGCGGTCATTTTTGTTTGATTGTGTCACTCTTTTTCACGGAAAACATGGCTTCACTCTTTAGTGAGTAAAAAGTTTGAAAAGGTAAAGTTTGAAAAGGTAAACTGATAAAATTCCGTTTTCAGCATTTTTTTAACAACATAAGGCAAGCTGATAACGGTTTGTAATTTTTTTTCTGGAAGACATACATACATACTTTAAATGAAAAAAGTTTGAGCTTTGAGCCTTACGTCAATTTTTTCAAAAAAAATCTCAAAAATGTAATTTTTTAAAAAATTTCAATGTTTGAGCCCTTATATCTCTTATGGGCAAGCAAGTAAAAATTTGAAATTTGGCTGAATGTTAGTTCTTAATGAGTAGAATAAGGGTAAAAATTTAAAGTTGTAGACTTAAGGCATATAGGAATTACAAGCCTGAGAAAATGGCAAAAAATCATTATTTGACGTTTGCGGTAGAGTAATTAAAATTCAAATAAACTGTCTAATGAAATACAAATTAATGTATTTTCACCAAATTTTCACAATAAACACAAATTTATATTAGATTATAGAAATATTAACCTTCATTTAGCAGAAAACAGCCGGATTTGCCCTTGAAAAAAGACTGTGTGTAAGTGTGCATCTAAGGAAAGCCAGTCCACAAACAAAAATATCTTCTATGCATCATAAGTAACTATAAACAACATAACACTGCCGTGCTTTAACTGTTTTCAGAAATATTTTATTGAAGACTTGAAAGATATTGCTGCAGCTGTTAAAAGAGTAATTTATTTTACTGATGGAGCTAATAGAAAAATAAAAAAAATTTCCTGAATATCTGTCATCATGAACAAGAATTTGGTCTACAGGCGGAATGGGCACTTTTTTTGCAAAAGCCCACGGGAAAAATGCAGCGATGGTATCGGCGACACGACAAAAAAAGGGAAGTTACTAAAACCAGTTTACAATCAACTTATAAGAATAAAATTTTGACTGCAAAAGATATGTTTGATTTCTTTTCACAGAATTTAACAGGTATTCAGTATTATTATGTTGAAAGTGGAGAAATCCTACAACATGAATCACAACTTGAAGAGAGATTTAAAACTTGTTTGAAAATTCCTGGCACGCTTTCTTTTCATCGAATCGTACCAATCTCAGAAAATAAAGTCAAATGTTTTAAAATATCCCAGGTAACTAAATATTTAGAATTTTTCACAACAATTGCTATCTCCATTTCCCTAAGTGAAA
Source organism: Diabrotica balteata (assembly GCA_918026665.1). Lineage (NCBI taxonomy): Eukaryota > Metazoa > Arthropoda > Insecta > Coleoptera > Chrysomelidae > Diabrotica > Diabrotica balteata. Next base: position 47,720,570 of record OU898280.1, read on the forward strand.
ATGATGTAATAGCCTGTGTGTATGAATGGAAAGTGGTGACTAGGGGTAATAAAAACTGTCAGCATTGAACATCATAAACTTCTATGTGCACTTTTTTGAACCTTCTGGGCCCAGAACATCATTTAAATTAAGTGCTCATGAAGAAGCTTGGGTGCCTTTTCATAAAATCTTGAAAAAAATCACACCCTCGGAACTAAAAACAGCAACTGGACGCAATCATAACATATATCTCAAGATTTATGATATGAAATATCCCAACTTCTGAACTGTCAAAATTCTAAATGAAGGTTAATATTCGTATAATGTAGTATAAATTTGTATTTATTGTGAAATTTGGTGAAAATACATTAATTTTTATTTAATTAGACAGTTTATTTTAAATTTTAATTCTTCTTCTTCTTCAAGTTCCGCTCCTATCGAGATTGGAAATCATTCTGGCAATTATAATTTTGTTGGTTACGCGCCTGAATAGTTCAATTGAACTGCATCCAAACCATTCGCGGAGATTGCGTAGCCACGATATTTTACGTCTTTCTACGCTTCTTCTGCCTTTGATTTTACCCTGCATTATATTCCTTAGTAGTTCGTATTTTTACACCCTCTCATGATGTGCCCCAAGTATTCCAATTTCCTGAATTTTTATGAAATTTTAAAACTTCGCAGTGTCTTCCTAGTTGTTCCAGAACTTGTTCGTTTGTTTTGCGATCCATCCATGATATTTTCAAAATACGACGGTAACACCACATGAATTTTAATCTACCGCAAATGCTCAAATTAATGATTTTTTGCCATTTTCTCAGGCCTGAAACTCCTATATGTCTTAAGATTACAACTTTAAATTTTTACCCCTTATTCTACTCATTAGGAACTAACATTTACCCAAATTTCAAATGTTTATTTGCTTGCCCATCAGAGATATAGAGCTCAAACTTTGAAATTTTTTAAAAAATTACATTTTTGAGATTTTTTTGAAAAAATTGACTTGTCTCAAAGCTCAAACTTTTTTCATTTAAAGTATGTATGTATGTCTTTTCCAGAAAAAAATTACAAACCAATATTAGCTTGCCTTATGTTGTTAACAAATGCTGAAAACTGAATTTTATCAATTTACCTTTTCAAATATTGAGGTCCATTTAAGTTCTTATTTTTTGGCATAGTAAATATTTGAAGCAAAAAGAGTTTCTTTTTGGAACAACAGCAAGTATACCACCTTTAAGGAGAAGGGTGCGAACAGAGAGTTCAAGGAAAGAAAAAACAGATAAAAAAATTTACTATTTAAATATTGATGTGCAAAAAATCCGGTTATGTAAAAGATTTTTTCTTAAAACTGTATGCATTTCTGTCGATATGATTGATACTGCGAATAAAGGCAAGGGAGAGGGAAAAAATGTTTTTTGGACAAGACAATAGAGGTAAGAAGACTCTACACAAGACAGTCCAAGAAAGTATAGAAAGAGTAAAAAATCGTATAGAAAAGTTTCCTATCATGGAATCTAATTATTCCAGAAAATAAACTAAACGTTTGTACCTCGACACTGGTTTGTACTTAGCATTACGAAAATGTACAATTTATGTAAACAAGAATGTTTAAATGAAAATTTAAACATGTAAACGAAATGACTTATATGAGGATTTTTTGTACCGATTACAACTTCTATAAGCCAAAAAAGATCAATGCCAGCTTTGCGCTTAATATAATTCCTTAAAAGTGGGCCCAGAGAAACAGCTGTTAGAAAATGACTATGTACAACACACTATACGGAAGGAAGAGTGTATGAATGCGAAAGCAGCTGATAAGGCATTTATGTGTTGTATTACAGTCTTAAAGTATGCATGTATAATTTTACTACTTATGAGCTACGTCAACCAAATGATGCCTTTTGCTATGGATGGACAGAGTTACAAGGAAAAAGGGGTAGTTCAGAAATAGGTAGTTAATTGCTTAACTATATTAACCAAATGAAACCTGAAATAAAGCAGCTCTGTTTGTATTCTGATACATGTGGCCGACAAAATCGAAACCAAAATGTTACAGCACTATTTTTATATTTGGTTCAAACTTCAAACCTAGAAATCATAGAGCAAAAGTTCCTCGAAAGTGGCCACACTTTTATGGAGGTGGACAGCATGCACAGTGCTATAGAAAAGGCAAAGAAATACGTTCCTGTTTATATCATTCAGGGCTGGTTTAATATGTTTAGAAATGCTAGATCAAGACCTGCCCGAAACCAAAAAAGTACCTGTTATAATGTTCGTCAGATGATTTTTTCAGATTTGAAAGACTTACAGATTTATCAACAAAGTTAATAAAAAACAGGAACAAATATACAGAAGGAAGCATAGTAAATTGGCTCAAAATCGAGTGCTGAAAATATGAAAAAAGTAAACCAGAAGCAATTCAGTATAGGTATGGCCATACTTCAGAGTTCAAAGTAAATCAAGTATTTGGTAAAACTATTACAAACTCTTTTGAAGAAATAACCCTTCAAAATATATATCCAAATAACAGGAAATAAAAAAACTAGCCTGTTGCAACTGTGTCGTAAGAGGGGACATACCAGAAGAATTTCACGGTTGGTACAAATCTTTGCCAACATCGAAATCAGCTATAGACGAAGTTCCTTCCTCAACCAATAGTAATGAAGATATTGAAGACTGAAGGAATTTGTTAATACATGCTATAAATTTTTTCTTGTGTTAGTTTAAAAAGTAAGATTAAACTGTTAAATACATTGTTGCTATTTGTATTCTGCGAAAATCATTAAAGTCCCATATTTTTTTTTGTTTTTTAGCATTCCTTATAAACAATAATATTATTGTGAGCAAAATATGTGTTGCCGAAATATATCAACTTTCAAACTTTAATTTTTTTCAAATAATAATTATAAGAAATGAATAGTTTGGTTTTAATGAGACAGTAAACATTAAAAGTTAATTTTCTCGGAACAATTACGGACTTAACGTATTTTGTAGTAAACCCACGATATAATGTACCTACTACTAAAGTTGTGACGTTAGACGAGGTGTTGGATCTTTTAGTTTTCTACACAACCCAATAACATCTCAATTGTATACAGTGATGAGTGCCTTAAGGCTGTTTTAATCGGTGCACCAGAACCTAGTGACAATATTTTTCTATTATTTATCGACAAAATGTCTCAAAATTTGGACACGTTAATCGAAATTATGTTGCCTCTAAAATGATGGTTTTACTTTTTTAATTTTTTTAAAACTTTGTTGAAAAAATGGATTATACTGTTTAACGTTCTATTATTTATAACCAAACTTTTTACGCCCATCACTTAAAATAGTTTTCTTTTCTGTAATCGTTGATTTTTTTTTTCACCTTTCTGTGTCCAGTAATAATCGAGCAAAGCGTGTTTCAACTTTGAAGACAATTGCTAAAAATACTAAAATCTAATAGTGAAACGTGTTACTCATCAATTGGCATTCAGTTTCATCGTTATCGCCTTCGTAACGTCAAATATCATGAACGTACGGTCAGTTAGTTCGTGTTAAAACTAATTTGAATGGAGAAGAATGCATTTGTTGTCATTAAACTAAAAGTAAGTGATACACTCCATTTCAAATTTAAATTAAATTTGAAATGGTCGGTTCTTAAGGCACTCATCCCTGTATTTACTGTTAAGATAAGTTTAACAGAAACACAACGCAGCGTATGATCAGAGGGTGGAATTCGAAGCATGCCTAGGTAGGCAGAGTCACTGAGTAATAATCTACAGTTGTTTACTGATTGTGTGACTCAAGCGTGTTATTGTTTTGACGGAAGCTAATTGTTGAAAGTCGATTATTATATAACATTAATCGAAAGTGTTTATCCAAAATTTCAAATTGTCCATCCAAAAATCACGCGTCCTAAAAGGTCGAAAATACCCGAAATCACATATCACTCATGAATTCTCGGAAATTTTGAATTCGATCATTGGCGGCGCGTAATAAAATATATTTCTTTGCTGGTCACTTTACATTATAACAATAGAATATTATATTTCTGATTATAACAATAGTTATCAATATTTAACAATCAATATTTCTGATTATAACATAAAATAATAGATTAGATCTAGTTTATAGAATAAATTTTTATGAATCATATTGTTACAAACGAACGAAAGGCAAGTATCGAGATTCGAAGTTTATTTCTGAGAAAAATTTAATTCTGTTGAGTGTAAAAATATCCGAGTTAGACTTTTTTAATATCGGAATTGATCAATGTAGTGATATTAGGTAGGTCGAAATGTGTTTACAGAGCAAAATAAAGACGCAACAGATGAATCAACAGCTGAGTTAGCAATGATTTCTGCAACTACATAACGAAGCAAATACTTTCATTTTACAAGCGTCAATAAAAAATGAAAATTCCGGCAAAGGAAGAACTGGACAAAGTAAACGTTTAACCTACATGGTATAGAGCAGGAATGATAACACAGCCTAACAAAATGAAAAAATGTGATGCTTCAGAAATAATAAATTCAGAAATAATAAATTTGATGCTCTAATTTCAAAAATGTCTTCTTTTTTTTCATGGTAGTTCCTTTTTTGGAATCGATTGTATCAATAACTTCGTTCAAAAAGATACACACAAAGGCACCTGAAAATCACCAGAATGACTTACGGTTAGGGCCGGCGTGAACGGGCCTGCAAGGGATGCACTGCAAGCGGGCTCCAAAATGATATGTTGTTTTCTGCTCATATTATACAAAATAGCAAAATCGAAAAATTAATTTTTTATATGTGGTTTCAATTCCAGTTATAATAGGCTAAATCTATGTTTGTTATTTTTGCATCCCACACACGTAAAATATAAAACGTATACATTTCTTTCCTACAGTGCGTAGTAATAGATTAGGTTTCAAAAAACAAACAACTTTGCATCTATTCGAAATGCTTTGTTTATCTACTTCAAAATTTTTTTTACGTTTTGTGTCAGCAGTTGAGAGCGTTAATCAATGATTTGTGGTAAAATAAATATTTTATATAAAAATGTAATACCTAAATTAGATATTAATAATATTATTAATAATGCCTCGGAATAAAGCAAGCGCCTAAAATTGATCATAAGCAAATCACTAAACAACGGCACTAAACACCTACTCATGTTTTGTGCTTAGCTACTCATTTAGTATTGTTAAGTGGACAAACATGGTATAGAAAATCTTCAGCGAAAAGTACGAACACACCTCACAAAGGCATAAAAACACCATCCTCGAAGTGCAGTAGAGAGAACGACATTATCGCGGTATTTAGGAGGACGAAGTGAACAATTACAAAAACATATTACTAATTTGAAAACTTATTTTCAGATACAGGCTGAGACATCTGCTCTACATCGCACAATTTGTGCAGTAGATGACACAATACCGATCAAACTGGAGGAACCAGAAATGCGCATAAACCATCTTACTAAGGACGAAAAAATGCGCACCTGGATCGGTAAACCTCTGCACAGATGGCATCCCAATGAAGTCAGTCAAGACTATATTGACACTATAGTGTCGAACTATTCACTTACATCAGGAAAGATGTTCCCTGAAACAGAAGGATCAGGTTATACCAACCAAAAATTACCTGAAATATATAGTCAAAGACCCTCAGGTCCCAAACGACAAATGTCGATATGGATGTCAAGCCCAAGAAACCATCCAACATATTACCAGGGGCTGCCAGGCATTTTCTGCAATTAAATATAAACAACAGCATGACTCAGTAGGGAAGATCTTTCATCAATAGATCGCTTTTAAACTGGGACTTCTACAAAGAAACCATCTGCCATATTATCAATATGTTTCTGAGAGTATGCTTGAGAATGAAAACTACAAGCTACACTGGGATTGCATTGTGCTCACACACAAGTGGTGCAGAAAACATTATGAAAGAAGCAGCTGAAGAATTACTAGGCATGGAAGGTAAACAAAGAAGAACAAGAACTAATGACTAATATGACAAGGAATGTTAGTTTATAACAGCATATAACAACATATAAGAAGGTGAAAACAGCATATTTACTGATGCAACAGGGCAGTGAATCTGACAAGGAGAGGAGGAATATGAATAAGTATGTAAGGAATAAATGAAAATCCACTGCAGAAAAAACAAAAAAAATATTAACAAAGAACTTCAAGAAACTACAAGAACTAAGTAAGCCAACAGAGATAAAAAAGTTTTACCAGGAACCAGAAAAATAAGGAGGGTAATATATTGACAGAAAAGAAAGAAATTCTTATCATTATTAGAAAAACTATGAAGATGGAATTCCTGAATGTGACCGAAAATGTTTTAGATTATATTGATATGTTTGATGTTAATTTGTAATACTCCATTTAACTTTCTCTATTCCATATCCCATATTGGATTGTAAAGGTAAGAATACATATAAAAATATGAATTATCATTAATTTAGGTGTATGTTGTTAAGGTTATGAGTCATCCATCTCACTAAAAACCTAATTTATGTTTATTTTATTAATAATTTTTTTATTTATAAAAACTGACATTATTGTATCTTATGGCAGTATAAATAAATTTTTTTGTTTTCTATGTAATACTTAATTGTTTTTGTTTTGTTCCTGGGCCCATACAATTTATTGTTAATGGTGAGGATGCTTCAGAAAAATGACAAAAAAGGCAGTTTTTTTTCGATTTTTAAGACATTTTCCACGTTGAAAATGATAATAATAATTTTTTCAGATTTTTTGTAGCAATAAAAAAAAATTTTTTTAAATATGTTTTTTTCCCATAGCGAACCCCCAGAGGCACTTGGGGATTTGAAAATTTAACTGAGTTTTTTAATTATGTCCTTTCGAATGGCCAGGCCCAAAACTGAATCGAGCATGGTGCAATTTTGACCATATTATCCCGCTATAGCCTCTATCTCAAGTTAGTCCCAGGTTTGCCCTGATTGGGAATCAAAATTTATCCCAGGTTATTCCATTGCTAATCCAATATTCAGCTGGTACCTAGGTCAACATCCAGCTGATCCAATTAACATATTTACCTAATTTATTGTAAATACTCTTCCTTCTATTCTCAGCAGATTCAAGTGATGTTACTTTCTAGTTAAGAAAATTCATATAATAATACTGAAATGAGTTTACTGATACAATTTGGCATTTAAAATGTTTGTTATATATTATAATATGAAGTACATATATCATTATTTTGCAGTGTATTTAAGTCTCCAGGTATTTTCAACACACAGTTAATCCATTGTAAAGATGACTTAGGTTAATTCTCATATTTTCTTATGATATATAACTTTATTGATATATGATATGATACTTAGTTACTCTATTTGATTACTTTATTTGACTACTTTATTTGATTACTTTGTGATATTTATGACATCTGATATATTGAATATATTTTTGATACAATGAATTTTACCACCTTTTATTTTTTTAACATGCATTTTTTATCTCTATTTGTGAGTATCCCATTTCTGTTTTTGTGGTATTCACTTTTAAAAACAGTGCCACCAATACCAAAAAATTATAAGATGTTGAAAAAACAAAAGGTGTATTCATCCACAATTTTTTTAAAAAGCCATATGAAATAGGCCTATATTAGGGACATATCATTAAATTTAACACTAGGATATAAATAAACCATTCAAATGTTTAACTAATTTAGCCAACTTTATCATATAGTTATTATTTTATTCATTTGGTACCAATAGGTATACAATTGTATGTGGTAGGTGGAAATTGATATGATAATTAAATAACATTATGAAAAACCACTGTTTTTGGTTGGTTAAAAAATGTTTTAGGTGCATGTGAATGAAATGTTTTTCCTGTAAATCATATAAATATTTGTAGCTAATGTGGTGGGTACTAAGGGTTATAATTAAATACTTATGTATAAGATATAGTGCATATAAATTTGACTTACTTTATTTCGATTAGGTACACAGTGTAATGATCTCGTAAATTTAAGGAACCAGTGACACGTTTCTCAGATTCAGATACAGAAATTTCCAAATGATTTAGTAGGGTTCCAGAAGGCTTAGGTTCTGTGATTTCTTGTTTATCTTCAGTATCGCTCATTTTATTTATCCTAATTTTAATATCTACCTTTCCGAAAATTTTATATATTCATATTCTTAGTGTATGTTTTATCAGGATTATATGAAATTCAGCAATAGGTACATAATTTTCATAATATTTCAGTCTTTGGTTTGATTGTACTTAACCTTATAAGGATATCTAAACTCTACACTCTTGCGGATAGATACTCCCCTTAAAATAAACTATTAAATTATTACTGCATACATTGACATCAATATTTGCCTTGTCTTATGACATATTTTTAAACAAATACAAAATGAAATAATTATGACAGGGATACATAGTTTGACAGTAATGTCACGTAATGTCAGTAATGTCACTGTGAAGAAAGCAAAGATGAGGTAATGTATACTCATCCAAAGGTTGTGGATTGTGTCCAATGGCATATAATAAAAGATAGATACCGCAGAATTCTATACTTTCATATATAATCGGGTGTCCTAAAGACCTGCTATATTCAAATGATTTTAATATCAAAGAACAAAACATTTAATTGAATTTGTTAAGTATTCAGTATAATGCATAATAAGTTATTTAATTAATAAACAAAACGCCTTCACTGACTATCAACACATAACGATAGAATAAATAACAATCAGCATGCCTACTCTCAGATCAGATGTCACCTTTGAAATGTGTCAGCAAGCGATCGCCATATTTTAAACGGAAACACAGACTTGGATTGAGAAATTTGTGACAAGCTACGACAGAACCATAATTTGAATTTTACAATAATATAATTTAGTACATTTGCATGTACTAAATTATAGCATGCCGCATAGCCATGATGATTTCCAACCTTCGATAGAAGATGGAACTTAAAGAAGAAGAAGTACATTTGAAATAATTTAATCTATTCTTCAGCTAAAATTGCGACATAAAATATTGCGTATTATGTCTGTGGTTGCCGTAAATAAATTGAACAGGGTTAATTTTTTTATGGCACACCAGGTAAAATTTCACTGAACAGCACTGGTTCCGTTTAAAACATGGCTGATTCCGTCTCATGATATTATTTTTTTTTTGTTTGGCTTGGACAATTGTCATTCAGTCAGTCTCGATCAACATAAATTTATTTAAAGAATATAAATTATTATAAGAATAAGAATATAAAAATATTATAAGAATTTAAATATGTCAATTAGTGAAACATGATTAATATAATAATAATAATTATATAATTATTCCTTACTGAGCTAATGTACATACTATGTTAAATACTATATCACACACCTTGTTATAATTTAGTTATTGAAAGACGTCATGTGAAATACATAGTGAAATACATCTTACAAATAAAAAAATCTACCTACTATGTTAATAAAAATAACTATGGTAATATATTTTTTTTTTCACTACGTTAGGACCTAAACCTGATTCAACACCTCGGAGGTTTAGATCCTCTTAGTGATTGTTTTAACTATATTTTTATTATTTTTTTTTATTTTTTTTTCAATATATTTTTTATAATCTTCTTTTTTCTTTTTTTTTTGATTAATTTTTTTTTAATCTATTTTTTTAAGTATTTTTTTATATTCCTTTTTTTAATCTTTTTTTTTAAATTATTTTTTCCATGAATTTTTTCTAAACATAGGTTACAAATCTAACTAATTACAGACATACTTTACTATCAGACAAAAAGGTTATCAAGCAGTCAAATCATGATACTATAACAAACAAAATATGCTCACTTGCCATTCTAATTTTAATCGACTTGCGCATGACGTCATAGCGAGACAAAGCCAGGAAACTTGTGTGGATCTTATTTTATCGATGCATCATATGGCAACGTTGTTTCATTACTGTAATGAACAACTCTCCGTTCGCTCACGGAGATAAGAATACGGCCGAGGCCAGAAGACCCTGCCTGTCGTAAGAGGCGACTTATGGGTAGGTAATGAGAGGTGGAGTACCGTCGTTTGAGGTGTCGGGTCTGTAGAAACGCACTCGAGATGTATAGTCATCTCGGTCACCGGTCTACACTCCTAGTATCCGAGACGAGCATCTCGTGGGACCACTCTACTCTCATTCCACAAGAGCCAGGTGAGGTTGAACGAGCTGGGCTCTTAAATCCCTCCCACGGCCTTACACCACCGAGGGTGGTGTTGGTGTCCCGCACGTACCTATCTGAAAAGATTTAAGTTTAAGAGTGGTAGAGGAGTGATTCCTCGGCGGTGACCTGTCTATGTGCGAGGTGGAATTCCTCCGCCTGCCTTATCTTCCGCCCCCGGGTGGGGGGATCTCCGAACGGTGACGTACTCGCAACACAGGTACTACGGGTAAGGTGGAGCTCCACGGTACTTCCGCATCGTGCCGCCTTAGTTGGTGTCGGACTCGTAGTGGCAGTGGAGACTCGTAGAGGGAACCAGTGGTGTTTAATGAACTACAATTATTTTAACATTGTTAAATATAATTCAATACAGTATAATTACAGTTCGAATTTGATAAGCCTAGTGAGCGGACGTATTCGAGTGCTGGTATTTTTACTTTTTGTTAAGATAAGTATATTACCTGTTATAATTATATTTTAATTGATATTTGAACCTCGTTAATTTTTCAAAGTTTTGTTTTGGTCTGACTAATTACATATTTTATTTTGATTAATTGATAAAATTTGAATATATTTATATATAGAAGCTGTAGATAAAAACATCTAAAATTAATTAAACCATGGGGGAAAATACGGCGGGGAACCGCCCGATTTAAATCAATGTATGAATAATAGTGAAAAGGGAAAGAAAGATGATTTTAATAATATTATTGATCTAGAAAATCGCTATAGACCAGGCGATAAAGGTCCTTATTTCGTGTTTGTGGAGCATAAAGAAAAAAATATTGGTAAACTTTTCCCAATTAAAATTGGGCACTACCTACTCCCTGATGAAACATTAAGTAAAGAAGTAGAGGATATAAAATCAGTAGGAATTAACCGGGTGAAAGTTATATTTAAAACTTTGGAATCGGCTAATTCTCTAGTTAATCATTATGTAATCAAACAAAATAATCTAATCGCATATATCCCTAAATTCTACACCCACAAAAAGGGTATCATAAGAATGGTCGATACTTTTTTTTCCGAAGAATACTTACTAAATGCCATTATTTCCAATAAAAAAGTAGTAAGTGTTCAAAGAATGAAAAGAAAAATAATAGATTCCGATGGAAATCCCTGTTTAGTTAACAGGCAGATGATTATAGTACAATTTCTGGGGAATGAAATTCCACAAAACATTCAAATTAATCTCTGCAATTTCCAAGTAGAGCCATATATACAACCAGTTGTACAATGCTTTAAGTGTTTGCGTTATGGTCATTCGGCCAGACAATGCAAATCTAAAGATAGCAGATGTAAAAAATGCACTAGTTTGGATCATCTGGAAGATGAATGTCAATTAGAAAATGTTTGCATATACTGTAAAAGTAATGAACACACTTCAATCTCGCGAAAATGCCCTGTCTTCACAAAACAAAAACAAATAAAGCAGATTATGGCCCAGGAAAATATTTCCTTTAAAGAAGCTGAAAATATGTATATAAATCCTTCTTATTCAAAAATTATTACGAATAACAAGTTCTCAATATTAAATAATATTAATAACTTTCCACCATTACCAGATGTTAAGCAAAAATCTTCTCAACCTTCCTCAGCAGTCCTAAGGAAACCCTCTATCAAAACAATTATGCCTACTTCAAAAAAACGAAAACCTTCCCCTCTATCTCCCACTACAGAAATTTCACCAATAAAAAAAACTCCTACTAAATTAACATTGAATTCTAATACTGTTCTTCCTAATCCTTATAGAGACGAATATATGAACTATAAAGAAAAGTCAATTCTTATATTATCTACATTCGTTAAACAACTTCAAAAACATTTTCCGTCTAGCTCGGTTACTTTTGCAGATTCAGATATAAGAGAATTTGTTAATAATATGTTTGATTCCCGATAATCCCAATGATGGAATGGACTTTAACATTAGTGGGTCTGAATCCGAATATTATTAATCTTCCCGATTCCTAACCACAAAATTACAAAAGAAAAACTATGTATTTTGCAGTGGAACATTAGATCATTAAAAGCAAATAAAGCAAGTTTAATTAATTTTATTCACAGTTCACAAATTGACATTATTGTTTTATCAGAATTATGGCTTAAACCTGACGAAAACTTTTTTTTGAGAGGGTTCAATTTAGTTAAAAAATGTAGAGTTGATGGTTTTGGGGGGTAGGCATTTTTATAGCTGAATGGTTAGGTTTAAAGAGTTAACATGCAATCGTCAAACAAAGAGCTAGAAGTTTGCGCAATTACTTTATCTGGTATAAACTTGTCAATAGTATCTATTTACCGACCACCCGACGTGGTTGTCAAATTCACCGATTGGATAGAATTATTTCAGCAGTTCAAGTCCAATACTCTTTTTTGCGGAGACTTTAACGCCCACCATGATAGTTGGGGACCTATACCTGATGATCGACATGGAAAAATTTTAGCAGACGCAATAGATGATCTAGACCTTGTTGTAATAAATGATGGTACTCCCACTAGAATTAACTCTAGTGGAAATCATTCAGCGGTGGACATAACATTAAGTTCCCATTTTTTAGTTGATAAATTAACTTGGACCGTCTTAGATGATACAATGGGATCAGACCACTACCCAATAGTTATTGACATCCAAATTAATCCTTCATCTTTTTTAATAAATCCCTCTACTAAATGGAATGACACATTTGCGGATTGGGAATTGTTTCGAATACTCTTGGATAAAGATGTTACTGAGTTACTTACTGAAAATAACGTAATATGATGCAGCAGCATTTTTCGGGAAGGTTTCCACTGCTGCGAATCGGTCGATGCCTGTTAAAAAATCTTTTACTCCCATTTCTCCTAGACCAGTTTGGTGGGATCAGGAATGTAGTAAGATGGTAGAAAAACGGAAAATGGCCTTAAAAAATTATAGAAATCAATCCAACCATAATAATTATTTAGTATATCAAAACGTAGCTGCCCAAACTAAACGTTTATTTAAAAACAAACAACGTTGTAGCTGGATTAATTTTCTAAATAAGCTCAACAAAAATACACCACTGACCGAAATTTGGAAGTTTGTTAAAGCTGTAAATAACAAAAATTTTCTTTGTCCCAAAAAACCCCTTTCAAAAAAATTAATAGATCAAATTCTAAACAAAATAGGTCCTCCTTCTGCTTCTAATTTTGTAGTAAAACCATTTAACCAATTTCCATTTAATCACGAAGATGAATTATCTTCTTCTTTCACAATGAACGAACTGGATTTAGCGATTAAAAATAGTCGGAATACTGCTCCCGGGATAGATGGCTTTACCTATAAAATAATTTATAATTTACCATACTCTGCTAAACTTTTTCTTTTGCAGTTATTTAATGACTGGTGGAGGAAACAAAAATATTCAGACTGCTTTAAAAATATTATAATTTGCCTTAAACTTAAACCTTATAAAGATCCAGAAATTACATCTTCATACCGTCCAATCTCGTTAATATCATGTGTCACCAAAACATTCGAAAGATTAATTAAGTTTAGATTAGAACATTTTGTTGAATATAGATCCCTATTACCAAGCATTCAATATGGTTTTCGGAGAGGACGAGGAACTATCGATGCTGTTAGTCATTTAGTTTCAGATATACAAATAAGTTTATCCAGAAACCTATATACATTATGTTTATTTATAGACCTATCAGGGGCCTATGATGTAGTTGATCTAAATATTTTAGCAAAAAAAATGGAAACAATTGGAATTAATAAAACCGTATGTGTCAATATTATAAGTCTCTTTCATAATAGAAAAATATTTATTCGGGATCATAATAACGTATTACATGGTCCTCACACAGTATGTAACGGGTTACCTCAAGGGTCCGTATTGAGTCCTATTTTATTTAATATTTACACTGCAGATCTGCATAAGTTAGTAGGTGACAAGTTCAACATGATACAATACGCGGATGATTTATGTTTTTACTTCAGCCATGGTTCATATGGGAAATGCTTAGATGACTTGAAAGAATGTATTCATTTATTAATAGAATGGTT
>OU898280.1:47742233-47877559 GCA_918026665.1 Diabrotica balteata
ATGTTTAGAAAACATTGCGGAGATAGGGCCATGTATTTCTTATGGACGATAGCAACGCGGCGTTGCCACGACACACACAAGCACAATTTAGGGTTGTATAATTTGTATTTTCGTTTCCACAAACATGAATTAAATTAATGTTTTTTAACGTAATTGACCAAAAGTGCCCATTCGAAACAAGAGATGAAAAGTAGGGAAAATGATTTTAATTAGATAAATAGTATTTACAAAAGATAATTTTATTTTATCTTATTTTAATTATAGTAACGACAGTTTATTTGTTTTTCGGTGAGAATACGATATGCCATGAATCATAGAAATCAGTAGAAAATATTGACTGCTTGGAATGCATATATCTAATTACTAATTGCAACTTAAAATAATACGATGTGCATATGTCAGCTATTTTATGTCATTCTCTGACTACATAATGATAATAAGGCTTTTATTTAGTAGTTATTATGACTTTCCAGTTAAATGTTAATTGAATATGAAAATTCAAAAATTAAGCAAAGGGAATATCTTGGACATCCGTGCAAAGAGAGTGTCTGAGAGTTTTGGCAACACTGATCTTCATAAGCGTAATGTTATTTTCTTAACTTGAAACAAAGAATAGTAATTATATTATATATTGTTCGCTATTCCCAGTCCGAACTGTCTAGTGAATTTAGTAATTATTTTTTTGCGAAGTTACTTTTTGACAGACTAAAAGTGGCTGGAAATTACTATACAACCAAGCTCACGTAATAATAGCCAATATTAATAGTAAACAAACTAAAAAGTAAAGAAAATAGAACACAACGACAAACAGTTTAAAATTATTAAAAATTATTTTATGCTCTACATTCTTGTAGGCTGACCTAGAACTCTTTTCAGAGAGTTTAGAAGAGATTTTACCTGTGACCTAACTTCCATCTGTGGTTGCACCAGAGTAAATCCAATTTCTTCTAGAAACTTCAATCTGGGAATTTTTTTAGTAGGATTATTAGAGTAATAAATGATGTGGGAATTAATTGCAGCTGAATTTAGCATGTGATAAAATATCCTCAAGGGCCAATGAAGAGAAGTTCGTGACACATTATATATCTGGCATTTTTGGTCTACACTATTAACCCCACTTTTGGTCTTATTATAAAATATTAATAATATGTCAGGCTTATTCACATTTGGAGGAACTACAACCACAGTATTGTCATTTATGTTCATAATTGACAATAAGAATACATTTTTATTTTGCTTTGAGCAGTATGAAATGAGAGTCATTGGTATTTTTTGGTTGAATCTGAATAGAGATTGTCCAGAAACCTTATTAGTGACAAAGCATGGTGGTATCCCTTTCTTGTTTTTCCTGAGTGTACCCACTAATAATAATTTGTGACACAGTAATTTTTCTGCTAATGGTATGCTGGAATACCAGTTGTCTGTTGTGGTATTTCTTCCTAAACCGAAGAGTGTACTACACAAATGCTGCACAATATCAATGGCCTTATATTCAACTAGAAAAGGTCCATCTGGCTGCTTTCCAATATAAGGCTCAAATTGTAAGGTATGAAATGTCTTGGAATCACATATAGCGAAAAACTTAAGACCATATTGTGCCGTCTGGTTTGGTAGATACTGTCGAAAAGAGCATCTACCCTAAAATTTAAAAGTTGTTGATTAATGGTTGTGAATTCGCCGAGCGAATAATTTGCGAGGGAATTATTGTTTAACTGAGAGTAAATACTTCTAATGGGAGCAATCTTGTCAAGCAATACTCTCTCTTCATGGGTTTTTATATTGTCAAGCCTTAGACATTTTATGAGAAAAAAAAAACGCGGTAGAAGTTATACTTCTATACACGCGTTCGCCGTTCCAAATTTATATGGGAGTCAAAAAGCACAATCATTACATATGTAATGTTATAGGTAAGAGAGAGCAGAAAGAGAAAAAGATTTAGATATATAGGTATATGGTGCATCGTTTGCTGTATATAAACGTTTGACCTGTAATAGGAGTATAGTAAATGAAGGATTGAATTAATATTTTAATGAAAATATGTATTTTTAGTTTCATAATAAAAGGAGTTGAATGCAAAATTTTTTTTACACATATTCTGCAGTAAAATTCATTGTTTATTTTGTTATTAATATAAAAATACAATACAATACACTGCAACATAATTCAATATAATGATATTATGATATTACCATGATAATAATATTAATAAAAAAATAATAGTATTAATAAATATTAAATATATTTATATATTAAATATATTTTATTCTCGAGAGAGAAAGAGAGAGAAAATATATCTTCTGTCTCTCTTTTACACTTACACACAAACACTTACTT
Organism: Diabrotica balteata; assembly: GCA_918026665.1. Lineage (NCBI taxonomy): Eukaryota > Metazoa > Arthropoda > Insecta > Coleoptera > Chrysomelidae > Diabrotica > Diabrotica balteata. The sequence goes on from OU898280.1 coordinate 47,744,568, forward strand.
ACAAAAAACCAACAACTCAGATTATGTTGTAAATTTTCATTTTATTTTAAAATTTAGCATTTTTGGGTATATTACAATATATATTTAATAAGATTAACGTGGGTTTTTTAAATATTTCAAAAATAAAAAAGGAAATTCATATTGGGATTTGAACTCAAATATACCAGTGTATGAACCAAACACGTAAAAAATAACCAATGAAGATATTCATTTAGAGTGTAAATAATTAATAAATTCTTGTGAAGTAAAGCTAGTTCCCCTGTCAGAATGTATATATGCCAAAATTAATTTAATTTAAATTTAATTATAAAATTATAAAAAAATAGTTGATTCAAACATTCAATTACTGTTCTTGAAAATTCGTCAATGATTGTAGGCATATAGAAATTTCTAGAAGAACTGTGTATTGGACCTTTAAAGTCAATGTTCAATCTTTCGAACAGAGCTGTTGATTTGATTAAATGTTTATCATCTTCTTTCTTATAAAATCTAGGTTTAATTTTGGCACAGATTGGACAAGAGGTAATTACTTGTTTAATTTCATCTATAGAACAAGGTAAATTTCGAATTTTTATAATATGATATACGAGTAATCCCAGGATGCAATAAATCTGAATGTAATTGATATCTTCTTCTTGATGTGCCTATCCGTTACGAATGTTGGCGATCATCATGGCAATCTTTATCGTATTTGCAGCAGCGCGGAAAGCTGCACAGATGTTGTATTGGATCAGATTCTGAGGTTCTTAACTAAGATGCCCTTCTTTGTGGACCTCGTTTTCCAAATATTTTTCCTTGTAGGATGGCTTGAAGGAGAGCATATCTGGATTCATTTCGCATAATATGTCTGAAGAACTGTAACTTTGGAGATTTGATGGTGTGCCTTTCGGTTCTTGTTCATTCTTCTGAGGGCCTCCTCATTTGTGACTCAGTCAGTCCATGGGATCTTAAGCATTCTCCGATATAGCCACATCTCAAATGCTTCCAGTTTCCTGCACATATCTTCGTTCAAGGTCCATGATTCAACACCATAAAAAAGGACAGAGAAGACGTAGCATCGCAGCATTCTTAGTTTTGTATCAAGAGAGAGGTTGTGACTCTTGAAGAAGGCCCCTATCCGATTGAAGGTGGATCTAGCTTTTCCGATGGTTGTTGGTCCATTCTTCATTTATTATGGTGCCGAGGTAGTTGCAGTGCGTCACTCTTTCTACAGGGGATTGTTTGACATAGAGTTGACCTTCTGATATCCCTTTCCTGCTAATTATCATAAGCTTTGTCTTCTTAACGTTTATATTGAGTTCATATTATTGACTGTAATACGCGATTTTGTTCATAAGAACTTGTAGGTCTTCTAACTTGTCTGCAAATACTATGGTGTCATCTGCATATCTGATGTTGTTTAGCCGGTAACCATTTAGTAGAATACCGTTTTCAGAGTACAGATTGAAGATTAGAGGAGACAAAATACAGCCTTGCGTTACTCCACGCATGATTTTCACATAGTCAGTGTGTTCACTTTCAACTCTGAGATTTGCTGTCTGATTCCAGTAAAGATTTCTAATTATTTTCAGATCTTGGTTGTTAATTCCTGTTTCTTTTAGTATTTGATCTTGGTGTGCTGTACTCGATCAAACGCTTTCTCGTAATCAACCAGATATTCATATATGTCGCAGTTGACGTCTTTGCATCTCTGTAATAAGACTTCTAATGAGAACAAAGCCTCTCTAGTACCAACAGCATTTGTGAACCCGAACTGGTTGGGGGAAATTTGACTTTCACACAGCTTGTAGATTCTGTTATGAATTATATTTAGGAACAAATTGGATATTATTGATAGTGCATCACCTGTATCATTAGCCTTTCACATTAAATAATATCATACTTAAAACAAGAAAGCTCCAAATGCCAACACATAATTTTTTCATTTTTGATTTTACTTATATGGTTTGTATTAAACATGAATGAAACTGATTTTTGATCTGTGATTACTTTGAATTACCTTCCTATCAGGTAATGTCTCCATTTTTTAATGCCTCAACGCAAGCATATCCTTCTTTTTCATTCAATTGCAGAATGTTTTTGTTCAGAATCTGTGAGGGTACGTGAGAAAAAAGCAACGGGTCTATTGTCCATAGAAGTGCAGTAGCTATATCAGTTCTCAAAATTTAGTATAATTGAGTGTTTAGATTTAATGTTGTGACAGTGTTCTTAATGTTGAGACAGTTGTCAGTATTTAAATAATTGTTTTGTCATTCTAATGTCATGTTTTATGTGAATAAAAGCGCAATTCAGTAAAAAGGTATTTAAGTACTACAATTTTATTCGCATTAGACTTGACATTAGAATGACAAAACAATTATTTGAATGCTGACAACTGTCACAACATTATTAAGAACACTAGCACAATATTAAAACTAAACATTAAATTATAATACATTACTACTAGTCCAGGCTGTGAGGCCGCTCCCGTTGGGAAAATGTTTCTGATTCGGTTTCTTCGCGGATTCCGGTTCAAAAATGTCCCCTTTAAAACAAATCTGAAGGGTTGTCGGGCGAAATTTTTAGGCAGAAATTGTTTTAACAATTTTTTTTAAACAAATTCCAAAAATATTTTTTTTAATCTGGAAAACGTTTTTTTAGGTTTTTTTGGGTCATTTTAAATAAAAAAGGTCTCCTGTCATTTTTCTCTAAAGTTGATAGTTTTCGAGTTATAAGCGATTTAAAGTCTGAAAAACGCGAAAATACGCATTTTTAGAGGCTTGAAAACACATATGTAAATTATTATTTTTGAGGTTACCAAGTGTCTAAATTGAAGTTTAAACATTCAACTTCAAAATTGTGAAGAGTAATCGGGGCTTATTTTAATTTAGACCGTTGTTTTTTAATTGTTAAATATGCGCGTACACTCGATTTTTCAGCCGCCGCGGCGCGGCGCGCTAGAGTGCGCTTCTATCGTACTTATGCATAGTTTACATATACACTTACGCAAAAAAACCCGAACAAATCCTTGAAGTTTATTAACATAGTTTTTTCCATAATTTATTTATGCAGGTATTAATTATTGTCATTGGGCTAATTAAATAAATCAATCATCGCAATGTAATAACCGTATATAGTTTTTTTTCTTCCAAATTTGAACAATATAATTATTATTTATTGAGTATATATTTATTTATATCAATTGTAAATAATATTTTTAAATTATTATTTAAATAATACAATGCAGTAAATATTAATATTAGTAAACTCAATTTTAAATTGCGCGGTGTTTAAAAACAATATACTATCGCAAAAATGCAAGTTTTTACCTGTTTAACAATCGCGCGCTCATACTTGATTTGTTATTACTTAAACCATCATTAGGAAGACTATTGTTTAATGCCCATTAAAAGGGTATTATATTATTAATGTGTTATTAAAAAAATTGTGAATGGATTTAAAATGTCTTTCCGTACCTCTTCTTAAATGAAAACTTACCGAAGAAAATTTAGTTTGTATTTTTTGTAATAACATCAACAATATTAAGTTAGTGCAAAAACCTGAAAGTAGATTTTTACATAACAATACAAAATGCTGCTCTTCGACGAAAAGACAGTGTGACAGAAAAATTTAATTTAATCTAGCCAATATACCTTATACCTCTGACGCACTTTACCAACACTTGTTAAGAGCTTTCGCTAAAACATATATTTGGCGAAATGCCATATATTCCCGCTATCAAACTCTCGATTTTACACAATATGGATATTATATGTCTGATAGTGGTGGGTTGGGAAACCGTGCAAATGCAAAAAGACTTGCAAAAACTAATGCTTGCAACTGCAAGAAAAATCATGTCAACTGTGTACCATTATGTGGATGTGATTTAGATTTTTGTGAAAACAAAGATACTTTTACTGAGTGATATTAGTATGTTATTTAACAATCTTTTGTACAATTATTTTATGTAACTATTATTAGACTTTAGACGAAATATATATTATAACTCAAACTCATTGATATAAATAAATATATACTCAACAAATAATAATTATTTGTAAGTATATGTAAACTATGCATAAGTACGATAGAGGCGCACGGTAGCGCGCGGCGCCGCTGCGGCTGAAAAATCGAGTGTACGCGCATACTTAACAATTAAAAAACAACGGTCTAAATTAAAATAAGCCCCGATTACTCTTCACAATCTTGAAGTTGAATGTTTAAACTTTAATTTAGACACTTGGTAACCTCAAAAATAATAATTTACATATGTGTTTTCAAGCCTCAAAAATGCGTATTTTCGCGTTTTCAGACTTTAAATCGCTTACAACTCGAAAACTATCAACTTTAGAGAAAAATGACAAGAGACTTTTTTTGTTTAAAATGGCCCAAAAAACATAAAAAAACGTTTTCCAGATTAAAAAAATTATTTTTGGACTTTGTTTAAAAAAAATTGTTTAAACAATTTCTGCCCAAAAATTTCGCCCGGCACCCTTCAGATTTGTTTAAAGGGGACATTTTTGAACCGGAATCCGCGAAGAAACCGAATCAGAAACATTTTCCCAACGGGAGCGGCCTCACAGCCTGGACTATACAGAAAGTATATGTGATCACAGAAATTATATGCTCTGAAGACAGATATTTAAAAGGCATAGTAAATAATTTTTTAATATTTTGTGGCTGTACCTGCAAGAGACGCTAAATAAAATCGTGCAAACAATGCTCTATAACATTTATTGTCCCATAATCTCCTATAAGATCTATGTTTGAAAGAATTATATGAACAGATTTTTACATTTGTAACCTGTTGAAATAATATTGATCTGAAGCTATTTTCTTATATTATCGTATCTTAATGCTATTTACTATTCTTGTTGGGAATCCAACCACAATTTTACTTTAAAATGAGTTATTTCATTATTTTGATTTACCCTTTCGTTCTCAAAATACAAAAAAACAACGAGTGAATGAGTTTCAAAACTTCAAAATAAACTTATTTTAAAAGTAACATTTATTCCCAATAAAAATAGTCACCAGTTGAAATAACACAAACATTTTTGGGTTGCACTTTAACCAGGTAAGTAAAATAACACAAAAAGGATTTTTAATCCTTTGTTTTTATAAAAAGTATAAACCTTTGTACTAAATTCAATTCCTCAAAAAAAGTTTGTCAGTCAGCAACAGTCTCCTAATCCTAAAGAATCGATTATACTTAAGCATCATTAAAGCTGAATAAAATGAGTACTTATGCAGGACAAAAGCAGAGGTAATATTGTATGGTTAAAACGTCAGCTTCAATGCAAAAAACTACCGGCAATAACGCTACTGATTGTGGCATATAAAATACTGTCAAATATTGTGTATGACCGATTGTGACCGTATGCAGAACAAATAGTTGGGGTATATCAATGTGGTTTCCGCAGGCGAAGTCCATAAAAGATCAGATCTTCGTCTTGAGGCAAATCTTGGAAAAGACTAGTGAATTTAATATAGACACACATCATCTTTTCATTGACTTTGAGAGTGCCTATGATAGCATCCATCGAGAGTTTCTGATCCATGCACTGAAAGAGTTTAGCCTATGAATTCAAAACGAACTAACAGATACAATCCTTGTGAGAATGGGCCTACGACAGTAAGATGCCCTATCCTGTATTCTATTCAACATCACATTAGAGAAAATAATAAGGGAGTCAAAAGTCAACACCAGAGGAACAATAATAACAAAAAGTTTACAAATATTGGCATTTGCAGATGATGTTGATATCATAGCTAGAAGCGAAAGAGAGATGATAGAAGCATTTAATGCGATAGAAAGAGCGGCTCAAAACAGTGGCCTAAACATTAACGAAATAAAAACCAAATACATGAAGGCCAGTAAATCGACAGGCCAAAGAAACCTACAGAATCTGACAATACGAGACTATAACATCGAAAGCGTGAAAAGTTTTACATATCTAGGTTCACTAGTTACCGCAGATAACAATATCAGTGAAGAAGTTAAGAGAAGAATACAGATCGCTTGTAGATAAAATTAGTATCTACACAATAGGACAAACATGAAGAATGTCCTAAAATGGGATAGAGAGTCTAGCATATATTGCTGGTTAAAAAAATATGAGATCTCTTACCTGTAATATAAGAATGTCCTAACACTAACGGTTCAAAAAGCTATCCAAAGGTACAAAACGATTTATTATAGAGAAAAAGAGAGAAAAACAAATAGCATAAATAAAATTAGTACAAATACATAAAGAACTAAACAAAAATCCTACTACTAAATACTACTTACTAGCCAACAAGTCTTTCGAAAGTGTATGTGCACTATTGTCTATCCAAGTCGTTATCACAAAGATCCTGGATCAAGAGCTGCGGAGATGTGGTAACCATTTGTCAAAGGCCACCCAGAGAACCATGCAAAAACTTCGAACACTTCGAAAAAAGGCCACTACTGTATTATAATTAATAAATATCTGTGATTATAATGATTTATTGCTGTTATACCAACAGCGGGACAAATCGTTGACCGATTTGGAGAGCACTTAACTACTACTACTTTTTGAGGATTAAATCCTTGACGGATTCGTAAGGACTTCTGTCCAGCAGAGATGTTGCACCGTGCGGGACTAAAATTCACTCTGAGAGTAGGCGGGGTGCCTGATTTTTCGGGGGGTCTTCTTTTAAAGCGCACCAAAAAACTATCTACTAAAAAACTATTGACACACTTTTTGACAGATGTTTGACAATGACATTTTACAGAATTATATCATTTTTTTAGAGTGAGTGCACCTTTGTCAAAAGTGGAGTTGAATACTAAATTAAAAATATTAATAAATAGTTTTATATGTTCGAATGGATTTATTCGAACATCGGTAATAAAACATATAATGGACTAATTAAACATCTAAGATCTATCAACATCACAAGAAAAACCAAATTCAAAATATACAAGACCCTGATAAAACCGGTCCTTGTATATGGATCAGAGACGTGGACACTGTCGAAAATCGATAAGAACCTATTAGGTACATTTGAATGAAAAATCCTTAGACACATATATAAGGGGGTAAAGGAAAATGACATATAACGCAGTAGATATAACTTTCAACTATACACAGCATACATGAACCCGAGATCGTAACATTCATAAAGATCGGAACGTCTGCGCTGGATGGGCCATGTTGAACGGATGTTAGAGACTGAAACGCCAAAATATATAATGAGACAAACACTAGTAGGGAGAAGGTCAAAGGGAAGACCCAAACTTAGATACATGGTACAAGATCTGAAAACACTCAGAACATAATGGCGGAAAATCCTAGAACAAGCCAGGACCCAGAAAGGGTTGTCAAGCTACTGATGATGATGATTTTTTTTTACATTTGTAACCTGTTGAAATAATATTGATCTGAAGCTATTTTCTTATGGTATCTTAATGCTATTTAATATTTTTGTTGGGAATCCGCTGAAAAAATAGTTGGCAAATACCAATGTGGCTTCTGTAGACAGAAGTCAACAATAGACCAGATATTGGTTCTGCGACAGATCCTTGAAAAAACAAGTGAATATAACATCGACACACATCATCTCTTCATAGACTTCGAAAGCGCATATGACAATATAAACCGAGAATTCCTAACAAAAGCAATGAAAGAATTTAATATACCAACACAGCTAATAGAATTGATAAAAGAAACACTAAAAGTAGAAAGTAAAAATCCGGATACAAAACGAATTAACGGAAACAATAGATGTGAAGAAGGGACTACGCCAGGGAGACGCTCTATCATGCATATTATTCAACATCATACTTGAAAAAATAATAAGAGACACAACAGTTAATACCCGAGGAACAATAATAATAAAAGCGTGCAAGTACTAGCATTTGCAGATGATGTTGACATAATCGCAAGATCAAGAAGAGAAATGATAGAGGCATTCACTCAAATAGAACGAGCTGCAAAAAATAGTGGTCTTAAAATCAATCAGACAAAAACAAAATATATGCCTGCAAATAAAAACGCACAAATAAGGCAGCTGCCATATTTAACAATAGGAGAATACAACATTGAGGCGGTAAAAAACTTACATACTTAGGATCCCTAGTTACGTCTGATAACAACGTTGCAGAGGAAGTGAAGAGGAGAATATTTATTGCCAATAAATGTTACCATGGCTTAATTAGGCAACTAAGATCAAATAACGTCTCCAGAAAAACAAAATGCCAAATATACAAAACCTTAATAAGACCGGTACTCACATACGGTTCAGAAACCTGGACACTCTCTAAAAGGGAGGAAACGTTATTAGTCACCTTTGAAAGAAAAAATCTTACGACACATATATAAAGCCACAAAAGAAAACGGGATTTGGCGGAGAAGGTATAACTTTGAGCTATACAACATATACCAGGATCCGGATAACATAACATTCATTAAAATAGGAAGGCTACGTTGGATTGGACATGTGGAAAGAATGGAAGAAGGCGAAATACCAAACAAAATATTCAAACAAGTGCCAGTAGGAAAAAGAACAAGAGGAAGACCGAAGCTGAGATACGTAGAACAAATAAAAAATGATATAACAACATTAAAAATTAAAGAACTGGAAGAAAAAAGCACGAAACAGGTCAGAATGGAGAAGAATCCTTGAACAGGCCAAGACCCAAAAAGGGTGGTCGAGCCAGTGATGATGATGATGAGTTTCAAAACTTCAAAATAAACTTATTTTAAAGTAAAATTGTGGTTTATTCCCAATAAAAATAGTAAACAGTTAAAATAACACAAACATTTTTGGTTGCATCTTTAAACAGGTAAGTAAAATATCACAAAAAGGATTTGTATTCCTTTGTTTTTATAAAAAGTATAAACCTTTGTACTAAACCCAATTCCTCAAAAAAAGTTTGTCAGTCAGCAACAGTCCCCTAATCGTAAAGAATCGATTATACTTAAGCGCCATTAAAGCTGAATAAAATGGGTATGCAGGACAAAAGCAGAGGTAATATTGTATGGTTAAACTGTCGGATCTTCCTTGTATATGAACTTTTCCCCAACTGTCTGAAACTACTTCATATCTTATGTGGATCCATTTTTCCATAATATCTTTAGTAGATTCACATCTCAAAGGCTTTTAAGTCTTTAAATAATGTCTCTGTAAGACACTAGCTCTCTTACTCCATCAGTAACATGGAGAATATGTCATCATCATTCTGGCTTTACAACCTTGCGTGGGTCCTAGCCTCCTTAAGAATTTCTCCCGTCATCTCTATCCATCGTCTTCCTCTGCCAAGCACATATTCCCCTATTTCACATATCTTCATCGATGTTATCAAGAACCTTGTTCTGGGTCTTCCTCTTCTTCTTTGAGCGTTTTTCTAGCTGGGTCAATTTGTTCCATCCGCATTACATGCTCTATCCAGCTCAAATGTCATATCTTAATATGTTTTACGATATTTGGTTTCTGGTATATTCTATACAGTTCGAAGTTGTATCGTCTTCTTCACACTCCATTGCGATTCACTGCTCGATAGATTCTTAGTACTTTTCTTTCGAAATATCCTAACATGTTTTTATTATTTTTTGTTAGAGTCCAGGTCCCTGAACCGTATGTTACGACTGGGCGTATTCTTGTTTTGTAGAGTTCTATTTTTTGAATTCCTCAAGATAATTGTGGATTTCAGGAGGATATTGATCCCAAAACAGCATCTGTTGGCCGTGCAATTTCTGCGGTTTATCTCTGCGCTAGTATTATTTTCAGGGTTTCATGTACTTCGTTTTGTTGGTGTTTATTATTAAACCCATTTTTGTAGCTGATTCTTTTAATGCTACCTATGCCTCTCGTACAGCATTTTCCCTTTTCCCAACAATATTGAAATCACAGCATAGGCAAGGATTTGCACTGATTTGTTATATATTGAACCAGTGGTTGTTATTTGTGACATACGTATCACTTTTTCCAGAGCCAGATTCGAACAGTATACAGGAGAGAGGGCCTTCCTGGTGCAGCCCGTTTATTTGTTTTTAAAATGTTCAGTCATCATGAATTCATACTTTACATTCAACTTTTTCAAAGTTTTGTTAAATTAACCAACTTTTTAAATTTACTCAAATTTGGTATTCCTAGCCCTTTCATTGCTTTGAACATTTCTCTTGTATTCAGAGAGTCGTAGGCTGCTTTGTAGTCTATAAATATGTGATGAGTATCAATGCCATATTCAAGTGTTTTTTTCTAAAATTTGTTTCAGGTTTACAATTTGATAAATTGTCGATTTACCACCTCTGAAACCAGCCTGGTATTTTATATCCCGGTAGGAGGAAAGATTCCAATCAAGACTTAGCTTTAGCTACTTTTCTTCTTATTCTTTTGGCATCATAACCCTGGATGGGTCTTTGCCTGTCTGGCTATGTCCTTCAATTCAGATCTCTCTTGTGCCCTTCTTCTCCATTGTCTTATGTTCATTGTTTTCAGGTCGTCTTCCACAGTCATCCAACCATCTCGTTCTGGGCCTTCCTTTTTTTGGCCTTCCTATGGGCTTCCATTGTAACATTTTCTTTGTTGTTTTTGCATCGTTTTGTCTCTGCACATGTCCCACCCATGACAGTCTTTGACTTTTCACAAATCTTACAATGTCATAACCTTCATTTAACTCATTAACCTCGTCGTTTCTCCTGATTCTAGAAATAAGGATTGATGATTTAGCTACTTTTACAGAAGCAATATATTAATAACATAAATATGTAGTGTTTTTCATTATTGTGATTATATGAATAGATTGGCTCAATATTTTGTACAATATTTACTATTTCGTCATAATTTATTTTCAAAAATTATCCCAAATACTGATAACATTTTTGTTTACAATATTTAAGAAATACGATTTTAAAAATATATGTTTATTATGTGGCAATGGACTGAATGAGACTTAAGAATTCGATAATGATGTCAAGATTCTTGATTAAATATTTTTGTCATATTTTCGTAAATGTGACTAAAAAGTAAAATATGTTATTGACGTTATTGACGCAGTAGAATATTTTGAAGCCGTAAATTGAGCAAGCAATATAACAGTCAATAGCAATGCAACAACAAAATTGTAAAAAATAGAAATAAAGAAAGAGATATATAGAAAAGTAACAACCAAATTAATAATCTGAAGAGATAAAAAAGAATATGAAAAAAGGGGCCTCAATATGAATATGTCAAAGACAGAGTATCTTAAAATAGGAGATGACAACGAAGATCCAGAGTTAGAAATTAGAAACACAAAAACATGCAATGAATATAAATATCTCGGATCTATAATATCTAAGGAAGGCACTACCAAAAGAGACATTGAAAACAGAATCAGCAGGGAAAAAAAGCGATTAACATTCTGAACTCTCTACTAAAGATATTAGACAAGAATCAAAATTGACAATCTATCGAACCTTGGTAGAGCCTATTTGACTTATGGGGCAGAAGTTTGGCAGATTACGAAAAAAGATAGAAAAAGAATAGAAGTACTAGAAATGGATTTTCTGAGGAGAGCGTGTGGTGTATCCAAAAAAGATCATATCAGAAATGAAGATATTAGAAGGACAAATATTGTATATTCCAGTGTAGACAGAATTGAAACGAGACAACTAGTGTGGTATGGTCATGTGAAGCGAATGAATGAAGATAGATGGCTAAAGAAAGCTTTAAATTACATACCACAACAAAGAAGAAGAAGGGGAAGACCATCAGTTCCTGGGAAGAAAATGTACGACACCTAATGAGAGATAGAGCCATCAAAGAAGACGAATGGATGGACAGAGAACGATGGCGGTCGAAATGCGAGAAGGCGCAGAGGCTGTAGGAACCTCGCTTATCTACAGAACCTTCTATTACATTACAGAATCTACATTAACCTCTACAGAACAACTGCCAAAATAGAGATGTCATATTCTACTCTGATAATTGTCCTGGGCAAAATAAAAATCAGGCAATCCCGTTAGCTTTTCTCTATGCAATACAAGAATTTAATGTGAATTCCATTACACACAAGTTTCTACCGACTGGATATACTCAAAACGAAGGTGACATGATCCACTCGTTGATAGAAAAACAAAAAAAATTAGCTTTTACGTTCTGGCACAATTTCTGTTCCAGCACAATGGATCACTGTTATTCAAAACATCCAAAAAAAATGGTAATCCACTAAAGGTTCAAGAGATAAGTAGTACAGAAGATGTGAAAGACATAAAGCAAATGATAGGAAAACAATCAAATTCCTCAAAAAATACCTAGGTTAGACTGTGAAATGAAAAGACATTACTGTCATTCGAGTTGAAAGAGGAAGCCCATTCCATATGTTTTATAAGTATAATTTCAAGGATGAATTTAAAGTTTTAGATATAAGAGAAAAAAATGAGAGGACGACAAGTACAATTAAAATTGAAATCAGCGTACAATGAGACTCCTGGCATTTCGTGTGCAAAAAAACAAGATTTGTTGTCACTTTGTACATCTAATATAATAAATAAACAGTATCACAATTTTTATGAATCTATACCAATTTCAAATTCAGCTGATACAAACAATGTTAGCTGAAGACAATGAAGGCTTTTGCTTACATCCAACATGTTTTCTCAAACAATAGTAATTAAGTATTTAATATTAGTAATAATTATTTCAGTATTTAAATTCAGCGAAAAAAATTATTTAAGTGGAACCAACCTTTTTATTTGTAATCAGCCGTGACTTAATAAATGTACGTTAAGTATGCTACTGTGTTTTATTATAGTAAAATCTTAATTTATACGATTAAAAAATAATAATAATAAACAACCACAATAATGGGAGTTATTTTGAGTAAATGTACCAAAACCAAAAATTATGAACTCTTTTTTGGAAGAAAACAGTACACAAAATAATGTGTGTAATTCTTTATAATTTATATTTTTATAAAATACTAAAACTTACTTTCATTTAGGATATTGTTTCCTATTTATATCAACTAAAACAAATATCTTTACTCTGCTATTGGATTTTACATTTTGCTTCAAACATTAAAATGCCTGTCCTGAAAAATGATATATTTTGAATTGGAACAGTCTTTCTTCTCAAGGTGCGATATATATAACAACCGAATTAAAAAAGAATTTCTATGTCTTTAATAGACAGATCATGTATTTAGGATGGAAAAAAAACAGGCTTTCAAAAAAACTGTTGAATGAAAGAATGCAGGAGAAGAGACCTATTGGAAGACTGAGAAAGCGATGGTAGGATGATGTGGATGAAAAACTCTGAAAAATCTTCATTGGCAGTCGATCGTGGAGGAACATGACTACAGATCGTAACAAGTTGAGAGTTTTTCTCATAGTGTCGATAGGCTGTAATGTTCGACCCTAGTACCAATTTGCGTGAAACAAACTTAGATAAGCTTGGAAAAAATAACTATTAGAAACTTATCTAATCTTATCAATGTGATTGCAATGGATTACTGTAAGAAGCTATAAAAAAATAGTTAACCCCAGCATGATAATTTATCCATGTAGGTTAGGTAGTAAATAGCTAGAACTATTGGCTTAGGGAAGAACTAGAAGAATTACAATTGTGCTCTGATATTTTTCCATATATTTTGTCAAAGGAGTAAAATATTTTTAACGAAATTGTATAATATAAGGGTAAGAACGAAACCATCTTTTATAATGAAGATTGACAAACATTATCTTCATTCCTAAATCTGGTAAACTAGGATAAATTTACTGATCACAATATTCAACCATTTCTATAACAGTTTAAATATAACTGTTTTAAAAAGTTATGATCCATTTTAAAAAGCTTTCAAGTACTGTATAAAACATGTAACATTTATACAATAGTATTGAATCGCTCCTTTTACGATATATTGAAATCGATATGTGACAAGTTAGTATACCCTAGTTTTCCTATATATATATATAATATATATATATATATAATATATATTATATATATATTATAATATATATATATATAATATATATATATATATCTTCTACATTTATATCTTTAATATACATGTTTCAGTTTAGTTAGATTTGTGGTTTATTCCCAAAAGTATATTCTTAAAAACAATACTAATCGATGGATTAACCAGAACTGAAATGATTTTTTGAATGAAACATTATGAATGAAAAAAGTTTCTTATGGGTTGACACGTGGGAAATGTAATTTTATTAATGTACGTTTTGTCAGCATCAAATTAAATATTTTAAGATAATTTTGTATTTTTATATATGAACACATTTTTTAACAACCAACAACTATGAGAATATGTATTAAGGGATTGATAGATAACGGATTTATGTCAACTTTCAAATTTGACAATTCGTATACAAACGTATGTATTTACATAAAATATCAGTCGCTCTGAAAAAATTTGTAGGCGCCATAATCTGAAACAAGTTATCTAGTTCGAGTGATGTAGTTTAAGACTATGATAGCTTCAAAAGAAATGAAAGGCATTCATTCAATTTAAAATTCGCTTGTGAACAAAACTCCTTTTAAGGTAAAACAATAAATAAACTCCTTTTCAAAGACATTGTAAGTTTACAATCGAGTGCCAGAATGTATCATATACCAATACCCAAGACTCCCAAAAACATAAATACCAATCATGAATCTAGCTGGAGAAAATGGTTTTTGTACAATAGAAAGGTAAATTTCTTTAACTTTTGATAGTCACAAAAAGATAACATATCTATCACACTAAAAAGTTGCAGCAATCCTCGTTAATCCTTATCGCGCATTAAAATTAGATATTTAATTTTAAGCAACACTGATTTTATTTGCCACATGTTTATTAATAATTTTTATTTAGTCTGTTATTGTAAAATATTCTGACGTACTTAAAACTAACGAGACAAGCGAGTGCCCTCTTATTAACTTCTTCAAGTTGTCCATATCACATTATGAAATTACAACAAGGTTTTGTTAAATTATAACCTTTATAACAACAGCCATAAGAATAGTAGTTACGAACAAGATAATTAACAACTGAATCTTCTTATTATAAAATTACCATGAAGCAACTAACTTTTCCTCTGTAATAATAAATTTCAAATTTGACACTTCGTTTAAAACGTCATTTCAGACATTTATTATTTATCACATGATACTATGACTATAAGATAAGATATTGCGCATGTTTTTGTGACGTCATTGGAGACTTGCACGTTCGAAATGTCAGTTTTTGTATATATCAATAAATAATCTTTAATAAATAGTTTGGAGATATCCTTATGTGTACGATTATTGTAATTATTAAACCTCTTAACTTATTTTCGTCTAGTAATTTCATCACAGAATGCATACAAATCTCATTTAACTTTAACAAGAATTCAAATTCTAGTCTCCAATGACGGCATGCGCGAACCCGACCGATTTTGAGCTACGGGAAGATCCTATCTTGTTATTCATAGTATCATGATTTATCATAAATAGACGGTGATGTCACAAAATAAATAACAAACAGAATGCCCACTCTCAGATGCCGTCAGAACCGTAATTTTTTTTACCTCCTTGTCAAGATTTTCCACTGTTATTAAAGTTGTACTCGAGTACGGCTATTTTCTACTTTAACATTATATAAATCGTAATTTTAAAAATCAATTTAATATTAACATAAAAAATATTTTTTGGATCTTTTTAGCCTCAATAGTAATACAAATAAATAAGTAATATGCTTTATTGTCACTGAAAATTGTACAAAATTTTATGGACAAAGATTATAACAATAAGACAAAAAGAAGAAAAAAAATCAGAATAAGAATCGTTTGTACTTTAAATAAAAAAAAACAATAACAATCTTCCAGACTTAAACACAAAAAATACTACCTAATTAAGAACCTACAAACTTCGGAAAATGTACCTGACAAAAAATAAAAATTAGGAAAGCAGATTAATGAATTAAGGGCTCAAATATTCCACCTCCTTGTGCTAAGCAGTAACCAAATTTTTTCCTCATATTTTGGAGTAGGGCTGGTGTAATGCTTGTAGAGCAATTAAGTATTTTTGCCTTTAATTCGACTAAGTATGGCCCTTTTAAAATGATGCCTATAAATGTTTTCTTTTAGACAACCCCAAAAAAAGAAATCGTTAGGCACTAAGTCACAGGATCTAGCGGGCCATTAAATTGTACCACGTGCACTTATCCGCCGATCAGGAAACGTTTGATTGAGGAAGTCAATAGTTGCTCGAGACTTGTGAGCCGAACACCCTATCCTTTTGGAAATAAACCTGAAAATTAACGGGAAGGCATCGAACTGCAGGAATATTATCATTCTGTAAAAGTTAAAAATATTTGGGCCCGTTTAGGTTTAAATCGATAAAAAATGGACCGACAATATGGTCGCCTAACATCCCAGTCCAAACAACGGATGCTGCTTCGCACTGCAACACTGAGTTGTTTATTTGTCCGAGAATAATACCTTGCCACGGATGGATTGTGTTTTTTATGTCATGAAAATGAAGATTCGTCAGAAAATAAAATATTTTTTAAAAAGTGTACATTTTCATTATGTTTATGTAACAGAAATTCACAAAACTCTATCCGCCTAAAGTTATCTTGCGGAAACAGTTCTTGTGTTGGTTATATCTTAAAGCAGTGATATCCATTCCTTTTGAGAACTCGCTGGACAGTTCGAGCATTCACGTTAACTTCCCTAGCAATTTGTACACTATTGCAGGGTTCACCAGCTTCCACAAAAGCACAAATATCAATATTCCTCTTTTGACGCTCTCATCGACAGGTCTAACACGTGGTTCATTACCTTCATGACACTTTTTACAACTGTTTACACATCCCAAAGTTTGAAAATGTTTAATGGTATTTTTAATTGTTGTAACACTTGGTGGGGGTCTATTTTCGAAGGCAACAATAAATAAATCAATTACTTCGCGTATCGAATGACCCTGAAAGTACCATGTTACAAGATGCCCTTTTACTGGACGGTATTCAATACATACATAATGTTGACAAAATCCGCGGTTGTGTTCATCCTCCACAGTACTTCTTCATTGGTGACTTTGTCTGTCCATGGTATCTTCAGGATCCTTCTGTATAACCATACCTCAAAAGCCTGAAGTTTTGATAGAGTTTCTGCCTTCAATGTCCACGTTTCTACTCCGTACAGAGGCACTGCGTACACGTAACATTTAAGAAGCATTATTTTTATTTCTAGGGTGAGGTCGTGGCCCTTGAATACAGAGCTCATAGTCATAGTCAAGAATGCACTTTTGCCTTTCCGATGCGACATTTAATCTCTTGGGTACTGTCCTACGGCTCATTGATTATAGTTCCCAAGTAGTTGTACTGTGAGCCACGTTCAATTCTCATTTGCTTCACATACAGATTTGCTCCAGTTATGTTTATCTTGCTGAAGATCATTAGCTTGGATTTGCTGGTGTTTATATCCAGTTCATATAATCTGCTTGTTTCCGTTATTTTGTTCATGTTCAAGTTGTGCAGCGCTTCTATGGTATTGGAAAATACTATTGTATCATCTGCTTACCGCAGTTTATTGAACTTAACTCCATTTATTGAGATGCCTTCATCAATATCTTTTAGAGCCTCTTCAAAAAAGTGCTCCGAGTACAGATTGAATATCAGTGGTGAAAGTATTCACCCCTGTCTCACTCTCCTTAAGATTTTAACCTGATCTGTATATTCTCTATCTGTTCGGAGCACCGCTGATTGATTCCAATACAGGTTAGCTATTATTTTTAAGTATCTTCCGTCAAACTCTGTCCTCTTCAGCACTTCCATCATTTGTTCATGTCTGACTCTATCGAAAGCCTTCTTGTAGTCAATCAGGCATGCAAAAACATTACAGCTGACATCTCTACATTTCTGGAAACAATACCTTCACCCTAAATAAGCTTCCCTCGTACCAACGGCGTTCACAAATCCAAACTGATTCTGCGCAATTTGTTCCTCGCATTTCCGGTAAATTCTTTTGTGGATTACTTTAAAAACAGTTTCAGCGTTTTATAGTCTTCACAAACTTTTGCTCCTCCACTGTACTTGTATTTTTTCCTGCCTTGTATATTTCATTAATATTTTAGTTATTATTTTTATTTGTTCTGCATCTAATAGCTTCAGCAATTCTGTGAGAATTTCATCTCGCTGCCTTTCCATCCTTCATTTGTCTGACGACTGTCGTTATTTCTTCTGGTAGGATTTCGGGACCTGAATTTTCTTCAATGTTGGGCTCTTGTATTGTTCTAAGGTCATGTAAAAGTTTCTCCAAATATTCTTCACATACTTTCCTTTTATCTTCTTTGTTTCTCCAAGTATTCTTCTCATACTTTCTTTTGTCTTCTATATAATATATTTACATTTATATTATTTATGTACATAACACAAATCTCAAACAGTGAAAACCCTAACACACGCTACTACAGAACTTTTTAATGCCCACCAGATAAAATTCCATTAAACAACATTCGTTCCTCTCAAAAACATGGCTGATTCCGTCGGAGACTTTTCAATATTTAATATATTAGATTTATAGTAGAAGTCAGTGTTACGGTAATGGTTTTACACACCATGTCAGTGGCAGATTAAAACATTTGTGTGCATAACACAAAGAAATCAAATTAATAGAAGTCTTACTGGTCAAATTTTTGAAGCCTTTACCGCCATTTGCGTTGAGTATAGAAGGTTTATTTAATTATTTATTTATTTCTTTATTTTTCTTTGTTTGTTTCTTTTATAAAAAATTAAATATATTATTTTTTCTACTTTGTGAATTTCTTGTTCAATAGGACTTTTGCATAAAAATGTAATGCCAGCCATTTTTTCGTATCTACAGTTTTTTGTAAACACGCATATTAGGTTAGGTTAGTAATAATAAATAACAATAAAGTGCATGTGAACACATAATTAAGATAAAAAATTCCAAAGAATGTCTAGTTATTGAAACTAAAGATATACGAAAATAAAGAAAAAAGTGCATCAATTAACAAATCAATTTTTTTTAATCCATTATTATTGCGATACTTGTATGAAAAACGATAATAAAAGTAAGTTAAAGTAAACGATAATAATAAATTGGAGGTTTTAACCTATTTTTTTGAGATCGACACAACCTCAATTGATGTTCTCATATTTTTACTTTTTATACCATTAAAAAATAAGATTCATATTTGTTGTATTTGATCAAAAACTATATTTCTGCTCTTTTTTAGTTTTTTCCATATGGGGCACCATCTTGATAAATCTGAAAAAATTGGTATTTTAGGAGATTTGATATATTTTAAAGTCTATAAAATGAAGAAAATCCATCAAAACCCCTAAAAACAGTTTTTCGGGTTTTTGGAGAAGTCGCACCTTAGGAAAAAATATGAAAAATATCAGAGATATAGTTTTTGATCAAATACACCAAATTAATGCAAAAATGCGTTTTTAGCTATGTCCACTCAACCTAAGTTTTGTAAAAGCCTCAAGTATGCGTGTGCAATTTTTTAAACATTTTTAAATTGATTGGAACCTATCGAAAAAAAAAAAATAATAATAATAAATAAATAAATAAAAACAAGAGAATGACGTTCTTGGTGAAGGGGAAAAAAGCGGCCCTGTCTTATTTTTTATTTACATAAACCGTAAAAAATGCAAAAATTGATTAAGGTTGTATCGATTTCAAAAAATATGATAAGTAAAACCGCAAAAAAAACCTTTAAAAAACCTTGAAAAATACATGGTTTTTTGAAGGTTTAAAGGTGTTTCGCCCAATTTTTGAATGCATAGGGGCCTCATTTAAGTTAAAAATATATATAACCTATAAAAAACCTTGATTTAATCTACTTTAAAGTCTATAAAATGGAGAAAATCCCCCAAAACCACTAAAACCCACAGTTTTTCGGATGGCGCAACATGCGGAAAAATCTGGCAAAAAAAATCAGAGGTATAGTTTTTAATCAAATACATAAAATAAAAAAGAATGGACCTGCAGCCACATCAAAAAAAAAGATATACGTTTTTTCGAACATCATCATCATCATCATTGGTGCTACAGCCCTATAAAAGAGCCTCGACCTTCCCAAGTCTATTACGCCAGTGAGTTCTATCCATTGCCAAACTGTTGCCAGTTTGCTGCGCCTATTTATCCACCATCCTCAACTACACCATCCCTCCATCTGAGTTTTGGCCTACTCCTACTTCTACTTCCCACAGGTTGTGACATAAGGATTCTTCTAGGAGAGGTTGTTCTGCTGTGATCTTGCCAGATGTCCTGCCCATCTTAGTCTTCCTATTTTTATAAGAGATACTACGTCTTTACCACCAAATATATGTTTATATCTGTGATATATCTCGTAGTTGTACCTCCTTCTCCAAACACCATTTTCACAGATGCCACCGAATATTCTTCTTAGGATCCTTTGTTCAAATATAAGCAGGAGGTTTTCATCTGCCTTGGAAATGGTTCATCTCTCCGATCCATATGTCAACACTGGTTGTATAAGGATTTTGTATATGGTTATTTTTGTTTTTTGGCTTAAGTTTCTGCTTCTTATAGGTCTACTCAATCCAAAATAGCATTTGTTTGCTAGAATTATTCTTCGCTTGATTTCTTCCGTCATGACGTTCTCCTTGGTTATCAGGGAGCCTAAGTATGTGAATTTGTCCACCACTTTAAAGGTAGAGTTATCAACCGTAAATTGGTGTCCGATGTTTGTGGCTCTATTGTTGGGTGTTGATGTCATTTCTTCTAGCTTGCGTGTTGTGTGGACGACTAGGTCAACATCATCTGCATATGCCAAAATTTGGGATGATTTATTAAAAATGTTTCCTCTGTTGTCTATTTGGGCATCCCTGACCGCCTTAGATCTATATTGAAAAGGAGACACGCCAGAGCATCTCCCTGTCTCAGCCCGACATGCATTTCAAATGCTCGTGATTGTTCGCCCTGTATTTCAACTTTGCAAACAACTTTAACGCATTGTAGCCTTAACAAATCTTATCGGAGATGTTGAATTCGTCTATGGTTTTATACAATTTATTTCTTAGGACACTATCATAGGCCGATTTAAAATCTACGAAAAAATGGTATGTGTCGATATTTTTCTAAAAGGAAATGCATTTTTAGGTTATGTACCCTCAACCTACAGGTTATAAAAATAGACAATTTGCGCCGAGTCTTATTTTTTAATCACCAATTTTCAACCTTTAGAAACCACCGATTATGATGTAAATAACGTTAAAAAATAATTTTTTACGTTGTAAAATGTTTAGCTTATGAAATAAGATCAAGAACAATTCATTCATCGCTTGTGAAATGCTGTTTTATTGGTGTCAAATTTTTAACCCTAGAAAATATCTCCTTATGCAAACAATACTTAAAAAAAGCCTAATGTTTTATAGTTTAAAATGCTTTTAATTTTCCATTTAGATAACTAAAAATTCATTCCTCCTTATGAAACGATATTTCTTTACTGTAAACTCTTCAACCCCTAAAAATCATCCCTAAAGACTACTACAACGTTAAAAATAGTTTTGTAGCATTAAATTAAACTTAAATATATATCAATAAAAATTTGTTCCTTGCTTATGAAACACTATACATGTGGTTGCAAACTTTTAACCCTTAGAAACTACTCCCTATGATAATAACTGTACAAATCAACTCAATATTATTTGTTGGTAACGAGATATTCATACAACTTACAGAACCTATGTAAATAGGCAGCGGAATAAGATAAGCAGAGTCATTGAGACCCATGCTCTTCAAATCAATCATGGATGAAATCATCAAACGCATTAACAAACGAAGAGATACAGAATGGGAAACAAGAGCAATAGAATTTAATATAACAATCTCATCTCAGAAAACTAAAACAATAGTAGTTAGGAAAGAACTAATCATATCTAAAATAGAAATTAATGGCATCAGTGTTGTACAAGTAATTTAAATAAAAAGTTTGGAACACTGTCTATAGCCCTTTTCCATCATATTGACAGCATATTATGTATGCAAATCCTCAACAGGTCAAAAAAACCATAGGCATCACCCTATACTTGTTTTTGAAATAAATTAAAAAAAAATAATATTTTAAGATGCCGTCACAATTCATTATCTTTTAAAAAATCTTCTGTAAAATAAGTGTCCACTAATCTCACTATACCTTTTTTGTGCGTAAAAAACGTCGGTATATATGCCACAAGATTATTGTTAATTATACACGGGTGATTAACGAGAGAATTCAATGTTTCACGAAATAAATTAATGTAAACAGTAATTTAAAGGTGATTATTGTTTTCTATACAAGTTATCGCTGACACAAAAAGAATACCTTCTTTGAACGATTACCTGGAATTACTGATAAGGCTTGACTAATGATAGTTTAAGTAGTTTTTATGCCACATTACAGCTTATGCCAATAATATAAATTAGAAATTGTTTGCATCTTCCTTTTAGTTTGTAGATGTACATTGTTCATGTCTTACCTACCTACGTTTTTGGTGTCGATATTTTGTTATTTGCATTTAAAAATGACGTCGACAACAGGTTTTATCCGGTTAAGTGTAGTTTTAAAGGTGCCTTCAGTCTAAGAGAGAAAAATATAATATTAAATGTACACGATGCACTTGTACATCAACGCCCTTTAAGTAATGTTCGTGAAATCGTTAACATGTGTTTCAAATATGACAGGGGTTGGAGAAGCAACAATTTATAGATTCCTAAAAGAAAGAAA
Source organism: Diabrotica balteata (assembly GCA_918026665.1). NCBI lineage: Eukaryota > Metazoa > Arthropoda > Insecta > Coleoptera > Chrysomelidae > Diabrotica > Diabrotica balteata. Next base: position 47,767,245 of record OU898280.1, read on the forward strand.
GGAGGAACTGTTTCATCTCCCAAGAAGAGTGGAGGGAGTAAACCCTTGGAAATTGAAGAAATACATAAAAACATGATAAGACGCAGCGTCCATCATTTTTTTTTAACAAAGAATTTCCAACATTGGACAAAATCCAAACATTAATTAGAGAAAACGAAGAGTTACCAATCATAAGCAACAAGAAATTATGGGGACTATTGAGAGAGATGGGATTTCGTTGGCAAAAGAATAGAAGAAAATCCGTTTTAATTGAAAAAGATTACATTGTATGTTGGAGACGAGATTATCTAAGAACTATTAAAAAGTACCGAGAAGAAGGGAAAACAATTTTTTATTTGGACGAGACTTGGCTAAATGAAGGTCATACTGTACCATATCTATGGGTTGATACAAATGTGAAAAGTTCCTGTCAGGCATTCATCGAAGGTGTATCTACTGGAATAAACAATATTCCCGTTGGAAAAGGACGCAGACTCATAATAACCCATATTGGAAACGAATACGGTTTTGTCAATGGTGGATTATTAAGTTTTGCCTCAAAATCAACCAAAGATTACCACGAGGAAATGACTGCTGACGTTTTTGAAGAATATTTTGAGCAAATGTTGGATTTAATTCCAAAAAATTCTGTCATAGTCATGGATAATGCTAGTTACCATTCAAGACTAGCAGAAAAATTGCCAACAACGGCATGGAAAAAAGGAGAGATAATCGAATGGTTGGATAAACACGCAATTGAGTACAAGGAGAATTCGACAAAAAGGAATTATTACCTATTGTAAGGCAACATAAAGCAGCTTATAAAAAATATATAATTGATGAAATGGCATTAAACCGTGATGTAATTATTTTACGTTTACCCCCATACCACTGTGATCTGAATCCGATAGAAAATATATGGTCTCAAGTAAAGGGTGAAGTCGGACGCAACAACAAAACTTTTAAATTAGAAGACTTACAACAATTATTAGAACATTCCTTATCAAAAGTAACTCCAGAAAATTGGAAAAATGCTGTTAGTCATGCTCACAAGGAAGAAAATAAAATGTGGAATTTGGATAATATGACTGATGCAATGCTGGAACCGGTAATAATTAACATTGGAGTTGAAGATTCCTTAGATTCTGAAGAAAGCAGTGAATCTGAAATGGAATTTGATTAAAATAATATTTATTTTTTTACAAATCGGCCCTGTTACGGCCACAAATTATTTTATATATAACCAATAAAATAAACATCTTACATTTCTTGCAAATTCATTAGTACCTGTTAATCTCCATCACTCCGACACTGGCAACTTTATTTAGGGATTAGTAACCCTCAAAACTATTGTATTCTATTCTGCTTCAACCTTTATACCTGGTGGTCATACTCAATTTAAAATTGTTTTTCTATATACTTCTGTAAACTTGTTGACAAATATCTATTTTTCATTGAGTCACCCTTATCAACAGTTTAGGGATTTGCATACATAATGTGCTATCAATATGATGGAAATGGACTATATTCATGAACGTCACTATTTTTACTGAAAATTCCCTGTTGTCAACCATAAATAGCTCAAAGAATGTTGATTATCTGAAAAAAAACTTTATAGAAAAATAGTTGCTAAAGAAGTAGATATTGCATTTGAAAATATTTCAGTTTTTCTTTAATGATATATCAAATGTATAATCTGATTTTAAATTTAACTAATAAGTTAATTTTTAACATTAAATTACGCTTAGATAAATTATGTATTGTTTCGGAAGAATTCCACTTTTTTCAATAAACATACAACTACTTTAAAAACAGATTTCCACTTCGGAAATCGTTCTTAAAGTACCAATATTTTGGTGCAATACAATTATGTATTGCATTAAAAAAGGATTTTTTCATATAAAAATACCAAAGAATATGTTAAATATCTAAATTCGTTTATATCTTTTATAAACATTTTAGACGGAAATTATATAAGCTTTTTTATTTTTCGAATTTTTTAAAATTATTTTTTGTATTTATTTTGTTCAGAACAAAAAATTAATAATAAAACTTGTATATAAAATATTTACTAAAATGGATAGATTTGCAGTTGATTTAGAGTAGATACAAAGCAATGCTCTGTTTGGTAACACTCTTCGATTTTATCATGTTTACGACGTCGATTGACAATATAAAACAATTTTTAAACGTCTTATCCTGGATTTTCACAGATCCGATATTCCGATGACACAAAATATGAAATTTTTTTTGTACGAATATATTTTAATTGTCGTATCCGAATTTTTTTGACTATATATATGTGTTATGCGCATCGAGCAAAAAGACAAAAGAGGGAATGTAAAGGATAGTGGGGGCAAAAATATTGTTAGACAGGAAGTGCGATCTTTAGAGGCCACATTAAACAAGGGAAAGAGAGTCTCACTCCTCGTTTGACATCAAATTTAGTTGGGTTATGTTATTGTTTGTCCCAAATGTCACATCAAATTCTTATTATATTGAATGTTTTTTTAACAATTGTGTCGCATTTTTAGACTATTACCGTTAATTATTATTAAAACTTTCTCGTCTAAGACACATTCTGAAAAATATTATATATGATTCCGTTAAAAGTGTCGGAAAATTTAAATTTGGCGCATTCGCATTTCCGGATATGTCCGCCATCAGAGGCCACTTTTTTGATCTCCTTTTTATAAGGATTAGATTCCTATTTTGTCTTTTCCCTATTTTGTCTGTTTTGTTTGATATATAATATATATTATATTGAGCTACGTTCTCGTAATTTTTGCCTCACATAGTGTAGAAGACCCAAAAGCAACACTTTATTCATTGCATTTATATAATAATTAGGTCTTTGTTCCATTTTGAATATATTTCAATTAGTAAACATAAAACACTACACAAAAAAAGGTTAAGGTTCAAGTTAGAAATGTCAACAATGTCAAAATTCATCCGATTTTCGTGCAAAAATTAAAATATTTTTAACTTCTTCCGATGACTTTTAATTTCGTGCGAAAATTATACCTGTCATTTTTCAACCAATGAAATGCGCTGAAATTTATATCGTATCATCGTACCATCGTATATCGGACCTGTGAAAATCCACCTTTAACCTTATGTTATGAGTGTTTATGTTTACTATTTGAAATATATTAAAATGGAACAAAAATCAATTATTATGTAAATGCAATGAATAAAGTGTTGCTTTTGGGTCTTCTACACTATGTGAGGCAAAAACGACGAGAAAAACGAAAATGTAGCTCAATATAATATATAGTATATCAAACAAAACAGCTAACATTTATTGACGGTTCTTTAAAATAAATATCAATCCATCAAATAATCTGACACATAACACACACATTATATATATATATATATATATATATATATATATATATTATATATATATATATACTATATATATATATTATATATTGTAGCTTTGAGTTTCTATATCGGTCAAACCAGCCAACTGCTTCAATCCAGAATTCGTTCTCACAAATACGACAAGAACAACGTCACTGCGCTCACAAAACATGAAAGCGGGAGAAGAAGCATAAATTTGATTTTGAAAACATCAGAATTTTAAAAACAGAAAAAAAACAAAAAGAAGAGGGAGATATACGAATCAATAGAAATAAAAAGAAACACCAACGCAATAAATGACAAAAAGATACACAAAACCTAAATAAAATATATTTCAATCTGATTTAAATAATAATAATATAACATCATAAAAAAGCTCTTAAAGTCATAACATATCTCCACCTTACCTTTTTCGAAAACATCAACGATACGCTCATATAAAAATAATTATTTACTAATGACAGTAAACAATGAGATATCAGATATCAACTTTTATATGTCAGTTCGTTAATGTCTGTGTCACGTTTTACGTTTTGGTAAGTCATATATATTATACATATTTTAAATATACTGTTTGTCCTTATATATATACACATTTTAGAATCTTGACAAAAGGCAAGGGTTTCCTGCCGAAACGTTGATTGATTGCAATGGAAAATAAAATCTAGTTCCACATGTAACATTATATTTATTGAACCTAAACCCAAGAAACATTAATTTTATTATTTATATATATATATATATTATATTATATATATATATATATTATGACATATATTTTAAAAAATTTCGGATACGACATTCAAATATATTCGTACATAAAAAATTTCGTAGTTTCGTGTCATCGGATATCGGATCTGTGAAAATCCAGCTTTAGTTTCTTTATTAATGACAGAGTCAATGGCCTAGTGCCCTGCCATTGGCATAGTGTCAAAAATATTGCCAATAACTTTTTCGATAAGTTAGACATATTTATCACAGTTAAGGGCAACTATCACGTGCAAAATTAGGGTTGGTGGATTTTCAAACTGGACAATTCACAAATCAACCTTTTTACCTCAAAGTTTTCATTGAACAAAAAGCTCTTCGTTGCTAATAGTGACTTTCAAATTTGACACTTAATTCTTAAACATTATTTTACACATATTATACACACATGTATATTCACGAATATTTTTTATTTATTTGTATTTACGCCAAAATATCGGTCGGATTGAAAAATCTGTGTGCGAATTCATTTCTCGACATAATGCACGCTGTACTAAAATGTATGCTGTGACTATTTTTACATGGCATTGTGACGCAATGTGGACCTGTTTTGTAGGGGACGTACGTTAGATTTTCCGAGCCATGGGCAGTTAATACCTTTTTTACGAAAAAATCAGCATGCCGCTCCACCGAAATATTATTTATACAGTAGAGGTCAGTTGTAATAAAATGGAGTATGTTTATTAGGTTTGTTTTAATTTAATATTTATTTGTATCTTATTAATATTTTAGATATTTTGAAAGTTTTGTGTATCTATTAACGATGTGATAAATGACCTTCTCAAACTTCTTATAATAAATCACTGTTATTATTACCAGTGAATAAAAATTGTGTTGTTTTGCTTTTGTTAAACAGTATTTGAACAGTTTTCAGGTAAGGATAATTGCTTTTTGGCATATATGCAAATTATAAAACTTTACAAATCTCGAATCTGTGATGATATAATATAGATATATTAAAAAAATATTTTTATAACCGCTTTCAGAAATCACATGACCGATTTTAAAATTAGAGGAATATTTATATCAGCATTTTCATCCACTAAACACCTCACAAAAATCTCAAAAATCTATGCTACTCCAACAAAGATGCACTTTGTATTAAATTGTATTGTATTATCTGCCTATCGTGTTAGTTTACCGTTGCAGTATTGATTGCCTTCTCAGTAATAATTTTGTTTAATTTCCCCGCTTAATTTTTGCCATCTCACCGATTCAACGTATATATCCATCCAATAAATCCAACGTGTTCTACAAAATCAAAAACGACTTAAAAACTGCAAGATTGTTGCCAGTAGTTTATCTTGTATACTGGCAAATAATTTGAATCACATTCCTTAAAAAAGAAGAAGAATAATCGCTGCAATTATGCAAAATATGAATCATGGTATACTTATATATGAAAATAATTTGATTTAAAATTATTTAAAATTAGCCGCATCAAGCATACTAGATATTAGCGAATGATTTAGTAGCCACTTACTTAAAAGTTAAAATAATTAAATATGATACAGTTTACAGGATCTCTATTACCACACTTTAGTCATTGAAAATCCCGATGGAAATTAACACAAATCTTGTACATTTTCATTTATGAGGTTTTCATGCATTAGTCTTCTGTACACTATTCGAAGTATGACTTTTTACTTGAGGGAAATGTTCAGAATGCCTATATTTTAACTAAAACGACAAGACTGACAGTGATGTTGACAAATGATACATTTTTCACCTACACCTTCATTTAACTATGGCCTCGTCTGAATGTATACACGGACACATTTTTTGTCGATGAACAGCCATATAACAAAAATCCAAGGATGTTTGAAAGTTTTTTAAGTTAGAAAATGTCACTGCAATTTGTTATTTGTTATAAATAAAGTTTTTATTTTAGTTTCTTCTACTTAGTTCCCGAGACTCAGTTTGGGTTGGGCATCTGATTTGTTTTTTTCATATAGATATATCCTCCTTTATTTCCTAATTTCCTTTGGGGGCGTTCTACTTGAAGTAGTTCATCTTGTAGGTGTCAGTTCATCTTGTAGGTGGTCGACCGACGCTTCTCTTGTCTTCCCTTGGCCTCCATTCCAATAACCTCTTTGTCCATCGCCCATCTGTCATTCTGGCTATGTGTCCTGCCCATCTCCATTTTAGTCTGCCTATCTTCTCGATGATGTCAGTCACTCCGGTTCTTCTCCTGATGCCTTCGTTTGTTATTCTGTCTCGGAGAGTTATTCCTAACATGGACCGCTCCATTCTTCTCTGCGTGACTCTTAGTTTGGTAGCTGCTGCTTTTGTTAAGGTAAGTGTTTCTGCTCCGTACTTCAAGACTGGGAGGATGCACTGGTCAAATACCTTTCTCTTTAGGCATGTGGGCAGCTCACTTTTAAAAGTTTCTCTCAGTTTTCCAAATGCTGCCCACCCAAGGCCGACTCTTCTCTTCAGTTCATGTGTCTGGTTATCTCTGCCAATCATAATTTCATGTCCCAGGTATTTATATCTATCTACGAGTTCTATTTCTTTCCACCAATACTGATGTTCTGGTTGGGCACCAAATTGGTCATGATTTTTGTTTTCGAGATATTTATATTTAAACCTACATCTTCTGTAGCCACAACGAGTTCCTCATAATTGCATTTATAAACTGTAATTTTAGTTGAAGTTGACAAATTCGTAGATATTCTTTAAAAATATTTTAGTTTTTTAGAAATCTTTTTTAATATACAAGGTGGTCCGGAATTATGTACATTAATTTCTAGAGCTCATAGTACGTCCAAAAATAAGGGTACTTCTTTATGTACACTTTTTTATAAAAACTGAATAATAAGGGAGATACAACCCTTTAAAGGGGTGAATTGAAATTCTTATTTTTTCAAATATCTTTTAAACGGTTTTGAATACGGAGTTCATATTTTGGGAGTGATTATAAGACATTAGGATAATTAATTTCATGTCACCACCTACCACATCCTATATTAATATGGGGTAGTTTTGGAGGGTAAGTGGGGGTTATTGCGTCACATGTTTTTTAATTTTTACATATTTTAAAAAAATATTTTAAAAATTGTTTCCTTAGGCTTTTCTACGCAAAAAAGGTGCTCTTGTAATATTTCGATAGATATCACCGTTTTCGATTTATTTAAACTCGAAGGTATACATCTATTTTATTGTAATCGTTACATTTCTTAATATTCATCACAGTATGCTTTGGAATTGACACTTGTGTTAGCAATAATATTACAAATTAATGGAAAACTTAATTAATACTTAAGATTTAATTAATGGCGAAAATAATATTTCACAACAACTGTTCAAAATGTCCATCATTTTGTAGAATACATAATCTAATTCTTTTATTTAGCGAACGCATTAATCCATTTAATGTTACTGGATCATTTTGTAAATCGGTAAATACTTGTTCAATTTTGTCTCTTATTTACTGATTTTACTGTATTAATTGGAGTGTTATACACTTTTGATTTCAAATAACTCCATGCTCTAAAGTCCATTGGATTAAGATCACAACTACGAGCAGGCCAATGAATCGGTGCATCCGCACCCCGGCCTATCCAACCTATCAGGGAAATGTTCATGTAACCACCTTCTACAAATTCTTGTGTAATATGGTGTAGCACCATCATGCATGAAAAACATGTTTCTTCGTATTTATAATGGAATATCTTCCTAAATATCATGTAAAATATTGTCTAGAAAATTGTAATACATGTTACCATTTAAATTTCCGGGAAAGATGTGGTATCCTATGAAAACTATTTCCTAAAGTAGCTGCCCAAACGTTTATCGTGAACGTGTGTTGGAAGTGAGTTTAAATTGTAGCCCTTGGATTTTCTTCAGTCCAGAAGTGCATATTTCTAGAATTGAACATACCTTGCCTTGTAAATGTGGCCTCGTCTGTAAACAGAATATTGCTTAAAAAATTAGGTGCAGTTTGAACTTTATTTTGCAATACTTCACAAAATCAACTCTAAGACCCCTTTCAGAAGAGGATACTGTATCTGAGATACTGTATGCGAGATACAGAATTTGTGTCTGAAAGCGTTCATTTAACGTAATGTTTCTTCTGTATCTGGTACGCATTCGGTATCTCGCATACTGAATCTGTCGCGCGTCTCGTGTGAAAAGCTCCATTTGAATCTATGTAATATCTGCGTCTCGGATACGCATATCTCAGATACAGTATCCTCGTCTGAAAGGGGGGTAAGTGGCATATCGTTTGGTAACAATTCCTGCACCTGTCGATAGTGGTAAGGATCTAATTGTTCTTCATGCAGAACTCTTTAAAACACTTTGATGGGAAATATTCGTTCTTAATCCTAACCTGCGTGTACTTATTTGTGGGGTCATTTATTACAGCCTCCAATATTTTCTGTTCAACGCGAACATTTCTTGCTTCTCTACGACGACCAGCATCTGTATTCCTTCTTTGAAGACAACCGGTTTTTCTCAGTCGTCGTTCAGTACTTACAAAAGTCCTGGCATTGGGAATATTTCTGTTCGGATACTTTTCTCTGTAGCGTCTTACAGCGGCAGCAGCATTTCCCTAACATTCCCCTAATACTAAAAGTATGTCTGTCATCTCAGAATATGACAAGTGTGCCATATTGCGGGCAAACAAATTTAAAGATATAGCAACAGAGACGTGTTACTATATTTCAGAGAAACAAATTTCACTGTCGAGTACAATAAAAGTGTAGATAAAATAATTTAATTGTTATTAAACGTCACTGACAATTCATAGACTATATCAGATTAAAGTGTTGTTGCTAACACAAGTGTCAATTACAAAGCATACTTGATGAATATTAAGAAATGTAACGATTACAATAAAATTACATTTCTAGTTTAAATAAATCGAAAACGGTGATATCTATCGAAATATTACAAGAGCACCTTTTTTGCGTAGAAAAGTCTAAGGAAACCATTTTTAAAATATTTTTTTAAAATATGTAAAAATTAAAAAACATGTGGCGCAATAACCCCACTTACCCTCCAAAACTACCCTGTATTAATATAGGCTATGGTAGGTGGTAACATGAAATTCATTATCCTAATGTCTTATAATCACTCCCAAAATATGAACTCCGTATTCAAAACCGTTTGGAAGATATTTGAAAAAATAAGAATTTCAATTCACCCCTTTAAAGGGTTGTATCTCCCTTATTATTCAGTTTTATAAAAAAGTGTACATAAAGAAGTACCCTTATTTTTGGACATACTATGAGCTCTAGAAATTAATGTACATAATTCCGGACCACCTTGTATAATTAAAATGGTCATTAAAAGACAATAAATTATCCAATTGAAAACCAAGGTACTTAATGGTTGTCATGATTTTTTATTTTATCATTGTAGATTATCATTGAAGATTAATAGTATTTATATCAATATTTGAGTATTTCTATTTAGGTATTGTTATCATAGCATTCGCCTTTAACACATTTAACTTTAGTTTGTTGATCTTTAAATATTTATTAACATACTGCAATGCTCAATTCAGTCTAGTTACAGCATTTTCCAAGTTTGAATCAAAACATGCAAGTAGGGTGTTATCATCATCATTCTGAAGAATGTCTCTCCAATATTCCAATATTTCTCATGTCTTCATAGATGTTATCAAGAAACCTTGTTCTGGGTCTTCCTCTTATCCTCTGAACCAATTTTTCTAGCTGGGTCATTTTTTTCCATCCGCAATAGATGCTCTATCCTCCTCAGACGACCTATTTTAATATCTTTTACGATATCAGGTTCCTGGTATATTCTATAAAGTTTGAAGTTGTATCGTCTCCTCCACACTCCTTTGTCATTCACTGCTCCATAGTTTCGCCTTAGTTCTTTTCTTTCGAAACATTCTAACATGTTTTCATTGCTTTTTGTTGAGTGCAGGTCTCTGAACCATAATATGTCAGGATTGGGCGTATTATTGTTTTCTAGTTTTATTTTTGTAATTTTCGATGTAATTGTGGATTTAAGGAGGAAATTGTTCTCAAAATAGCATTTGTTGGCAGGGCAAATTCTGCGGTCTATCTCTGTGGTTCAAATTCGTTCACTGCTTCGATGACGTCGTTTGATGAAAAATTAGGTATCAATAACATTATATATATATTATATATATATATATATATATATATATATATATTATATATATATATATATATATATATATACACATTACAGGACCCAACTTGTAAATACAATACATTTTGGAGACTGCTATCGCCGTATTTCCGTTCTCGAAGCCAATTATATTCGCCAATCCTCGCGGTCCAAGGCATGCTCCTCTTCCAAACCTCTCAATTCTATCGCTCTTCTAATTCCTTCAGTCCATGAGCTTCGAGGTCTACCTCTTTTTCTTCTTCCAGGGGACTTCAATATGTAAAGTTTTTGGAGCCAACGTTCGTCAGGCATTCTAAATATGTGTCCAAACCATTTTAAATCTCATCTTTCTATTCTGTCAATGACCATTTCTGTAGCATTCATGTCGTTTCTTATAGATTCGTTGGTCTTCCTTTTTAGCCTTGATGTTCTAATAGGTCTTCTCAAATAATCCATTTCAACTGCTAACAATTTCCTCTTCAGGTCTGCATTAATTGTCCATACTTCAGAGCCATAAGAAAGAACTGATTCAATCATGGCTTGCCCTATTCTTTTTTGTTCCTTTTGAAATGTTGCGATACCACCATAAGGAGTTCAGACATCCTACAATTTTACGCCCCTGATTAATTCGGTGTTTAATTTCGGTTTCTCTCAAGCCGTTCTTATCAATGAGTGCACCTAAATATTAAAATTTTTCCACTTGTTTGATTTCCACGGCCTCATCTATCAACACTTCAAACCTTGTATCTTAATTGATACAAATATTCTGTTTTTTTTTCATGCTGACTTGTAACCCCCATTTGACATATTCTCTGTATAGACTATAGACGCTTTATCATAAATTCTAGAGCATAAGAATCTTGAGCTAGGACGACTTCATCCGCAAAGTTCAGGGAGAATAGTACGTCATTCCCTATGGGAATTCCCATTCCATGGCAGTGGTTTTTCCAATTTTGGAGGGCTGCTTCAATATATAAATTAAACAGTACGGGTGACATACTGCATCCTTGTCTTAGTCCTTTAGTTACTTTTATAGGCTTTGATAGATTTCCGATTTTTAGGTAGGTAGTGTTATCCCTGTATACTTCTGTGATTATTCCTAAAAAGTATGGACTAATGCCGAGTTGTTCTAAAGCTTGTATCAACAACAACTAACGGTTTTATCAGGACAACCATCCAAAACACACCAATATCAAATAGAAATTAATTGAAAGTAAAAATTACTAAAGTTTGTGACACAATTTCCCAGAGTACACTAGAAAGTTGGTCGAATCAACGTCTAGACGACCACAGGCTGTAATTGATAATAAAGGAGGATTTACAAAATATTAGCAATCATTTTTCAATGCGTCGAGTTTTTTTCTTTAATTTTCTTGTTTGCATCATTTTAGCTGTGACATCAAAATCATACATAAAATAACTAAATATTTGAAGTCCAAAAAAATAGCTTATGCTAGTGTAGAAGACTTATAGTAATTTAATTTTAGTAGGTAATTTTTTTCTAATAAATACTGAGCCACTGACACAAGCTGTGGAATCACTGTATATCTGAATTATAAAATATGAATAAGTCAGAAAAAATTAAATTATTAGAGGAATTGTTCACCAAGTAACAGAAAACAAAATTTGTTAAAAAAAAAATTAACTTTCTATGGAATTCGGGGTGTGTCTTTGAACTGGTTCAAAACTTACTTGGTAGGTAGGAAAACAATTGGTTAGAATAAATGACACCGACTCTAGTTGTAAAGATATTGAGTGTGGAGTGCCGCAAGGTTCATTATTAGGTCCCATTCTTTTTTTACTTTTCATTAATGACATCACTTACTTGAAAATTAAAGGGAAAATTTTTCTATTTGCTGATGATACCAGTATTACTTGGAGCAGCTCTGATATTTCAACGCTTCATTCAATTATAACCGCTGATTTACTTATAATCAAGGCTTGGTCAGACTCCAACTTACTTAGCTTTAACGTGGATAAGACTGTAGCATTATCTTTATAAAGGAGTCATGCAACCCTTGCTTTTGAATGAGAGCCAAATCAATATCGTAAATTCCGTGAAATTTCTAGGTATTCTCATTGACAGTGATCTCAAATGGTCCTTACATACTGACTCCTTAAGGAAGAAACTAGCCTCAGCTTGCTTTGCAATAAGATCTGTTTCGAAGGAACTAAATTTATCTTCTGCCAAAATGGCATATTTCTCATTGTTCGAGTCCCTTCTTCGATATGGGCTTCCATTTTGGGGTTCTAGTACAGCGGTCCAATTTGATACTATTTTTAAGTTGCAAAAAGAGCAATCCGTTATCTATTTGGTCTCAAACAAACAACTCATTGCAAGACCTACTTCAAAAATCACGGAATTTTGACGCTTCCCTCTTTATTTATTTTGGAAACGGTTTGTTTGATTCGAAAGCATCTAAACATTTTTCCCGATAGACCTGACTATGGCTACTCCATTAGAAATTCGGATTGTAATGTTTATTTGCCGATCCCGTCCACTCAGCTAGTAAAGAATTCTATTCTATATCGTGCAAAGGAAACTTTATAATCACCTTCCAAGAGAAATTAAATCCGCAACATCCTTCATTAAGTTTCGTAAGGTGACAAAAATCTATCTCTCAGAAAGACCATATTATTCAGTTGACGAGTTTCTTAATGTATAACAAAGAAACAAAATTAGTACTGTTTATAATTACATTTGGGTGTCTCAAGCAGTGGCTTACAATTTGTCTCATTTGTTGTTGTCTGTACAAATTATGTAGGTTATACAATAATTTTACTAATTTAAAATTGTGTTATTCTGTTTTTTACTATATTTGTTTTGTTTTATACTTTTTGTACTATTTGACTGATTTATTTTTTAGCTTTGTCCATAAAATTGTACAATAATTTTCAGTGACAATAAAGCATATTTCTATTCTATTCTATTAATGTCTTGTATTTTGAGAACGATTTCCGAAGTGGAAATCGAAACGTCAAAAAATAAACTTATTTTAAACTTAAATTGCGGCTTATTCTCAACAAAAATAGCAATTTCATTAAGATGTCACGAGAAAATAGCTTTTATATGATCACTTGGTTGCAGATGTATAAAAGGTATATACATTTTTTATGAGTTAGTATAATTTCTTCATTTGAGTCGTAGACTGACTAACTTCAATACTTCAAAGTGTCTCATTGTTAAATGGTTGTAAAATATTTCCGCGAATAATGAATTGATTACTTATCAGATTATAAATCTGATACGCTGGTACAAGTACAAAATGAAAATAGAAGAGTAATATCGCTATTAGTTTAAAAATGAATCATTTCAGCGGTTAACTTCTATTAATACTTCTATTGAACGTAATTAATAAAAAGTGTACTTCCAATACTGATAACGAAAAACACTAAAAGTAAAAGTTGTAACATCACATCCATTTAGATTTTTTTAAATGAGATAAATTCTTTTAAATACAAAATCGTTTTTAATTCGTGCTTACACTGTTGTGATACTGTAGGTTTTAAGCCACTTAATGGAACTCGAAGAGGTAGGCTATTTTAAAACATTGTTATATCAAGATTTTTTAAATTATTATAATATAATTGTTTTGACTTAAACAATCCGCTATGCTGGGAAAGTTAATAGCAAATTCTCCCAATATTTGAAGCACTATCGAACACAAGCAAAAATACGGTTTTAACTGAATGTATTTTAGCTTCATTTAGAGAAATATATAATTATTAGTGCAAAAAAGAAGAAAATTACACATTATATAGTTTCTAAATTGTAGTGATAAAATAATTGAGGAGCTAAGTATAAAAGACGGACTATTCCATTTTGTACTTTTTTCAGGAAAGCTGAAAAACTGTAGCGCCTTATATTCTCTACATCCAATTGTGGTTTTTTATGAATATACTTCTAGCGTCTCTGAATACTTCTGAATAACGAAAATGTAAATATATTTATGATTTATTCCCTAAAACCAATAAAGAAAATGGAGTTGGCCGATTTTGCAAACAAGCTTTGGAACTGTCCGTTTTTGAACCCATCGTCGACCATTTTAAAACTGGAGTTGTCCGATTTTGAAACTACATATTAATAAATAAGACTACCTTCAAATTCGGAACAATAGATCGAAAACTTCTACTGTATATTGTTTCTATTACAGCAATTAACATGTTTTAAAGCAGGTGGTAGTGAACAAAAAAATACGCTCAATCATAAATCTTTATTTAAAAAATTAAATTACTTTTAAGTAATAATTTAAGTAAGATCATTACAATACATTAAGGAATAGGTCGTACTGAGTTTCATCCTGCAGGTTTCATTCGCAGGATTCACTATAGTCATCCTCTTCTTGATTGATAGCATCAATTTCAGCAGTGGCTTCATTTGATCTGATAGATGTACCAGCAAACGTTCCAACTCTTCCCAATTATTTCCAAAATGTTTCGTGAGAAGAGTCTTTACGTCAGCTATTTTCTTCGGATTTACTGAACAACCCAGAGTAATTGGAGCTGGATTAATTTGAGAAATAACTTTTCCTTTTTTGTGATCGACAACAGCTTGCCAGTGTCGGAATTGTATGCCTGCTCTCCTGCAACCAACACGTTATATATATTATATAATATATATTATATATAGTATATATATATATTATATATATATATATATATAGTCCCAAGATTCCTAAGAGGAACATAGGGCTTCCACAAAGTGTCTCCAGCGAACTCTATTTCTGGCTAGTGCTTTGATTTCAAGCCAGGATTTTCCCATTTTTCTCCCTTCGTCCAGTACTGTCCTTCTCCAAGTTCCCTTAGGTCTGCCTACTTTCCGTCGGCCTTGGGGATTCCAATCCAGCGCTGTCCTGGCAATGTCATTTGGCGGTCTACGGAGTGTGTGGCCCAGCCATCTCCATGTTCTTCGCCTTATTTGCTTTATGACATTTTCTTGGTTGCTTTGGTTCCATAAATTTTCATTGGAGATTCGGTTAGGCCAAAATATACGAAGGATTTTTCGTAACGCTCTATTGATGAAAACTTGTAATTGGTGTACTATGGGTGCTGTATCTTCCACGTTTCGCAGCCATACAGTAATACAGCTTTTACATTTGTGTTGAAGATTTTTAATTTCGTTTTAGTTGGGTAAATCCTGGATTTCCATATGTTGTTAAGCATGTTGTAGGCGTTGCGAGCCTTATTTATTCTTTCATGTACATCACGCTCTGTACCCCCATTACAGTCAATTATGCTGCCCAGATATACAAATTTCGCTACTCTCTCAATTTTCTGGTCGTTGATCATAATAGGTTGGTTGTTTCTGGTACCAAATCGCATTTCTTTGGTTTTGTTGATCTTTATTTCTAGACCAACCTTCTTTGATTCTTCTTGTACTTTGTTTACTTGGAGTTGCATGTCCTGTTTTGTATGTGCTAGGAGGCATATATCATAAGCGTAAGCTAGGTCATCCAGTCTGTTTGTTAATCCCCAGTAAATTCCTCTATTAGAGTTTACCATTGTTAGTACGGAGTCCAGTACAATGTTAAATAGTATGGGGGATAAAACACAGCCCTGCTTTATCCCTTTAGCATAGCTATTGGGTCAGATGTTATGCCGTTGTGTAGGATTTTGCTTTCTGTGTCACTGTAGAGTTCTTTGATGAGATTTACTATTTTTTCTGGTATTCCTATTTCCTGCAGTGCTTTCTATATGGCCGTATGTGTGAGCGTGTCAAAAGCTCTCTTGAAGTCCACAAAGCACACAAAGAGAGGAGAGTTGAATTCCTGTGGACTGTTTCTACAATTATTCTTAGTGTGTTAATTTGGTCCACGCATGATCTGTTTGGTCTGAAACCGGCTTGTTTCCTTCCTCAACATTGGTTCTACACTGTTTGTTAGTCGGTTGTTTATAATTATTGCTGTTATATTTATTTATAGTATTCAGAAGTGTGATTCCTCTCCAGGTTTCGCAATATCTTCTGTCACCCTTTTTTGATATCTTTATTATTAATCCCGTTTTCCATTCTTTGGGGAACTTTTCCTCTCTCCAAACCCTTTTCAAGAGTGGTTGGATTAGCTCTGCCACTGTACCTGGGCAAGCTTTTAAGAACTCTGGTGGAATATTGTCAGGGCCGGCTGCTTTGTGTGCTTTCAGTTTTTCTATGGCCATTTCTATTTCTTGCGTTGTTGGTTCGTTGGTGTTAATTCTCAGTTGGATATTGGGTATTAGGTTTTCTGCGTCTTCTGGTGGTGTTGGGACTGCAGTTAGAGTAACTAACCCACACGTTAGTTTTAGCTTTATTGCGAACAAAACGGAAACGTTTGCACTTGGAAACGGCAAAGTAAACACCTTGTACGGTTTTTAAAAGTTTTTTGGCTTTATCTTTCCGATTTAGCGCAGTCCAATTCTTACCCAGTTTTTTTTACTTTTCCATATTTGGAAAACACCTCCAAGTACTCTGACACTTCAATTATCGTTGTCAATTTTTTAAACTCTTTCTCCAGCATACCAAAAACTTTGTCCGCTGGAGGAAAAGAGTGACCAGTTACCGGGAATACAAGTTCTAAATATTCCACATTATTAGGAGCATAGTTATTTAACCAAAACGCCCACATTGCTAGTACATGCATAGTACATAGCAACCAAACGAACCACATTAATTTCTGCAAGAACTCCATTTCTAGTTTTTTCACATAGCTCATTAAAAACAGCAGAGGCAACTTGGTTGGACGATTTTTGCATGTAGTTTTCACACCATGTATAAATTGAGAGAGAGTCTGGATTCAGTGAAGTTGACGAATTACCAGAAATGACAGCAAGATTATAGCAGTACAGCTGTCGACTGTAATATTCCATTTGATCAAGGTACTTTTGGAAGTGGCAAATTTTTTTTGCCATTTCTTTGCTCCCGTAAATGGTTAGAAAATGCTCGAGCCTGCATTTTATGAAGTTTCTTTTTGGTTTTCCATGAAATAATTATATCAGTGTCCTTTTTTGTGTAGCATGTTTTACTCTCTCTTCAAACTCAAGGCAAGTTGAGCAAACATCTGTAAGAGGTGACGAAAAACTGACATTGAAACGTGTGTTAAAAAAGTGTCTAAAGTAAGATTATTTTACCTTTAAAAAGTTTTCGTCTGTGCTTTGATGATACATAGCGTACATTTTGCTGATGTTCAAGTCAGAACTAAGATAAATTCACTTGCTTTTACCTCTACTATAATGAGACTCAATTCCCTTAAAGTTTTTAATAAAATAATAACAGATGCTTGTTTTTCTACAGACGCTGCCTCTTTCTTATTGCCACCACGAGTTTCTTGGGGCACCAGAGAACCATCCTTTTTAAAACGATGGAATACACCTATTATTCGATGCTTTGTAATCCGTAAAATCTATAAAAAGGCATTTTTACAAACCTCCTTTGGAATGCTTTGGAAGCTCCACCTTTCTTATTTCGCATTCTTGCTGGGGCAGATTCCTTGCAATACTTGAGAAGAAAACTATCTTGCTTTGTTTTCTCCCTGGAGTTGTAAAAAGCTGAATGGAATCGCGAAACATCTCTCATCGTTAGCAATTGGCAACCTTTTTTATTACTACTTCTATGCTTACAAGTAGGATAAATTGGTAGTGATTTCGCAAGCAAACAAAAAAAAAACACGTGTTTAATCTTCGCAGGGATAAAAATTTAAAATTTATACATTTGTAATTTAAAAACCAAAAACGGTGTTCGTAGATAACATAAACCATGCCAAGACGTAAATTAGTATACACAGACGACACGCTAACTTACCTTTTAATCTTTATCCAGTTCCCGTTTCTAATTATTTTGTCGACTAATTTCTTTCTGGCTTCATTTTTAGGTACTTCAACTACGTTCACTTCCATTTTTCGGACAAATAACGAAAATATTGTTAAAAAACACGAAAGCGGTTAAAATAACGTCGTTAACTGTTGCAAACTTGAAACGCAATGGCCACTCTCAGTAGGTTTATTCTAGTGCGCATGACAACTTGATGGAAATACTACCATTCGATTGGCTGTAACGGAGTAGTCCAATTCTACTACAAAATCAAGTTGGAGCTGCCCGTTTCTGAAACTAATGCTAGTTTAAAAATGCAATTTTTTACATTTTCTAGCCGCTTTTGAAACTAAAGCAATTCAGATTTGAATTCCACGGGAAAAATCCTATAAGAATGTACCTTATAACTCAATTTTGAAAAATGGAGTTGTCCGTCTTGAGAAAATGAAAATCTTTTACCTTACAGTGTAATCAAAATTTAGATTCATACTCATAATCACTGTTGTCGATATCTTCATTTGGATTGTAAATGATGGCTGGGTAATTACTTCGATGAGATTTTAACGCGTCTAACATTTTTCTATTAACTTCACGTTTCCGCACACTTTGTTCGTAAATTGCAGAAGTATCAGCATACAATGCTTCTTGCCATGTTTCCAAAATTGCTGCGTTACTGTAACTGTCAGGTCCAATACATTTATCGTAGTAAGTTTTACATATTCCACAAATATGTTCAATGGGCTTGAATTCACAATGGTAAAGGGCAATCTTAACACAGGATGTTCAAAACTATGTACAAGTTTGTCTACTAAAAGTGTTTTCTGTTTTTTATTCCTTTTGACTAACTGTAGTAATTCCGGCTTGAAATAATACTAAGGAAATGAACTATTTTGATTTGTTACTCCATCGATAAAATAATACCTGAAACAAACAACACAACTGGTCAATACAATAAAGAGTCGCAAGCTGGGATAATTCGGTCTCATTATGAGACGCCTTGAAAAATATGAACTTTTACAAAAATATGATCATTCAGGGAAAGATCTAAGGTAAACGTGGTCCTGGTAGAAGAAGAACATCGTGGGTAAAACAATCTAAGACAGTGGTACGGAAACTCGACTATATCATTATTTAGAGCTGCTGTCAATATTGTGACGATAGTGAATATGGTAGCCAGCATAATTTCCAACGATGAATAACGGCCATGGGGACTAGAAGAAGAAAATATAATTCTCAAGCCAGATCAATGCTTTTAAATCCACGTTTTATGTAATACTATTTCCTTGTCTTAAAAAAATGATAACCCATTATGTAATTTTATTTTTAACGACCTGAATCATATTTTTTTATGACCTGGAAAAACACATATTACTTTAAATTTATTGTTTGCCATATTAAAACACTATCAGCTCATTTAATCGTTGTACTATGATAGTTATAATTCAAAACAAGGTAACTGATAAAAGCATTGTTTTCTTTGAAAACTTCAATCTTATTAAACAGTAATATACACTGAGACAACAGAATATGTGACTCATTAATGATCCGAAACAAATATTTTTTCCGCAAATCGCCAGGAAATTTTGACATTCCTCTCAAAATTCCTTGAAGAAAAAGTCAGGACTTCCTTACTGTAAGGGAAATGTCATTTCCTTACTGTAAGGAAATGATATTTCCGTACAGTTGTTAGTGTTCTACATAAATGATTGTCAAGTTTGACAATTCAACCTCAATACGTTTCCATAGTAACCCAAGTAATTTTATTAGGAATTTCAAAGCACCATTTATTTTTTTTAATCAATCAATATCTGTCGAATTTTAAACGATTTGAGGAAAAATTAGTATGTTTACCTCATAGGAAAAGCCACATTCCTGGACTCTGTGTTGCTAAGTCTCGGCTTGCGCCTCGACTTGGCAATCTTCACAGTCGTCCAGGAATGTTAAGCTTTTCCTACCCGGCTACCGGTTAAACAATGTACTATTTCTGATTTACACGCAATCATATATTTCTTTCTTTTTTTAGGGCGGTGGATTTTTACGAAGAGCAAATGAATTTAGTTTACATGAAATATTCAACAGATATGCCACTGTGGACAAAAATGGCGAGAAGTTTATGACCGCCGAAGATTTCGTTATAAAATATTTAAAACTCTTGGACGATCAAAACTACAACAAGGATACAGTAAAGTTGTTGGCAGCAATCGTTGATACCAGCAAAGATGGACTCATTTCTTATCCAGAATTTCAAGCATTCGAGGGGCTCCTCTGTTTCCCGGATGCTCTGTATAAAACAGCTTTTCAATTATTCGATACTAATGGAAATGGCATGGTTAGTTTCAGTAAGTATCCTATTGTATTATTCATCATATTTTATATTCGTGGTAAACGCTTTATTTTAATTTTACTCGCAGTAGATTTAAGATTATAACCTTTCCCTGCAAGTTTTTCACTCCCTTACAAAAATGATATTGATCATTTATTCTTTACTAGATATTATTAATATTTTCTTATATTCGATTGAGATAAAATTTAAGATACATCAGATACAGAAAAAAATATGACGGATTCGAATTAAATGGGATGTGGGGGGAATATTATGAACCGTAAGTTATCATCATAGCCATAATAGCTAGAGCAATGTTTATAAAGGATTCATTATAGTATTACGTAAAGACGCGCGCCCAAATGATATGTAGTATTTTACATGCGACGATGAAAACTTCTTTCGACCATAAACTTTTGTAAAGAGTTAATATTGTCTTCCTTTCTAAAATATATATCAGCGGTCGGCAACTAGTGGCCCGTAAGTCACTACAGTGCCACCTGCACAAGTAAATAAGTTTTATTTAAATAATAGAGTCATAAGTGTTGTGTCTACGGAAGCTGGAGATTCAGTTTGTAGGAAGGAAGATTGTAGAATAAATAAGAGTTTTTAACGAAGCATGGACATTTTATATCTTTTTATCGAGTCTAATAGAATGTAATCCTGTCCGGATTTTCGGACATGGAGCAAAACAATTTCAAAGTCTCAGTCTCTCTGCTAGAACTTGCACCCGACGCTCCGAAGGGTTGGGCGTTAAATTGTATGAACAGCTCAAAGATAAAGCATAGTCATATGAATTGTTTCTCTCTAGCAATGGACGGAAAATACGAACAGTTAGTAGATAGTTCCTCTTATTTGTACGTGATAAAAAGCGTGCAGTTTGAAAGATATCGTTACAGGAGAAGATTTATTCCATTATTTGAAACAAGCTTCGAATTATTACAGTTTAGTATTTTTTTACCAAAATGCGCTGTTTGTCAAGGTTTTATTTTGGAAAGAAATAATGGCCACGGTCATATCCACTATCAATTTTATAAGAAAATATAGGCTCACATACCTATATTATATATTCTATTATTGAACGTGTGGATGCCTTCACATATCTGGGTACAGAAATTAATGACATCGAAATTATCAAACAAAAGAACCAAAATTAATATCTACAGAAGTAGTAACCTATGGTAGTGAAACCTGGGTAATGACGAAAAGAGAAAGCTCAACTCAGGAGATTCGAGAGAAAGATACTGAGAAAAGTATATGGCTCGGTGCAAGAGGAAGACGGCACATGGGGAATCAGGAGAAACGACGAGGTTAATGAACTGAATGAAGGGTATAAACATTGTAAGATTTGTGAAATGTCAAAGACTGTCGTGGCTGGGACATGTTCAGCGACAAGAAGACACGAAAACGACAAAAGATGTTACAGTGGAAGCGGTAGGAAGGCGGAAAAAAAGGAAGGCACTGGACGAGATGGTTGGATGACGTGGAAGATGACCTGAAAACCGTGAATATAAGACAATGGAGGAGAAGGGCCCAAGAGAGATCTGAATCATAGAGAGTTTGTAAGAAGACTCAAACCAAATTAAAATGCACTTACTACTATGGTGGTTGTAGGAAAAAAAATTACCAGAGTATGCTACTAGAGACCTCTAGTGAGGAAAGATGAAGTTAAATGTCGATAGCACTTAACTGTATACCCACGCTTAATCAAGCCATTCAGCGCTCTGACGAAACAAAAACTAAACCATACCAATAGTAAATCGTACTAATATTTACATTACACGTTATTATTAAATCGCGAATCGTCTTAATTAACATTTAAAAACATAAGTTTTTCTACTTTACTTCTTGTTAACCGTGTTCTTCTTTTATTTAAAATTAAACCAGATTTTGAACATGTTTTCACATTTACAATATTTTATGAATATAGTGGTTTAGTTAGGTCATGTCCAATTAATTGATCCATAAAAATACACCATGGACTTAAGTCATCTTTATCTGTTTCTTTTTCTTGTACTGGTTGATTTTCAATATTACAATCTTCTTGTTCTTTAATTATAGGAGTAACCAGCTTTTTAACTCTTTCTTTTGTTTTTTTTAGCTTCATTTTTATCAGAAAATCCCTCCACTTTAAATCGTGAACCCATAAATGTACATAATGACAATGTGCCACTCTGTTCTATCCCTCTAAATCTTTTTGCTAATCCCGATATTATTAATTGTACTACGTCGGATACTATGGATGTAAGGTGACCGTTTGCTAAAATTATATTTCAAGATTCTTGCAGGCAGCGTACCATAACAATCACTGAACCACCCTTCAAGTATTTTTGGCCACTCATTGTACTTGCTATTTCTTTAAAAGGCCGTAAAATTTGGGAAAGTTGAGAACAAATAATCCAGTCTTCTATTATTTAGATTTGGTCTAAGTCTGTATTAACTAATACCAATGTGGAACGGATTGCCTCTTCTAACTCGGTCATTCTTTTTAACATGTAATAGGTGAAGTTCTACCTAGTTTTCACGTCTTGGATTGGCCGTTTGGGAACTTTGTTATGTTGTAATTGATACTTCAAAAGTCTTTCTGAAGATAAGGTACTTTTTTGAAATGTGTTTTCTGCCGAATTATCGAAAAAAAAAAAGAATTTTTATTTTATCTATTTGTACACAACAGTATTTAAGTGCGTCCTCCACCAATAAATTTAACATATGAGCAAAACAATTTCAATGTTTTCATTCCAAAACATCTTTAATAGCTTTGACCATATTTGAGGCATTATCAGTTACTGCAAACTTTACGTTTCGTTTTAGACCCCACTGATTAATAATTTCACTAATTTCAAAAGCGATGTTTTCTGAATTATGGTTTCCAGAAAAATTGCAGCAGCCTAATTAAACCGTTTTAAATTCTAAATTGTCGGTTAAATATTGTCCTGTTAATGCGATGTGTCGGTCAGATAGCTGAGCGGGCTGTGCGGCTGCCTCTCATTCGCTTCACTGTCGAATGGTTTAGTGGATGTGGGATCGAGCCCAAGCTCGGTGTACAGAAAACAAAAAGTCTAACGCAGCAGTTTAAAATTCTAGATGAATCTGCGGCTTAGACTAGGATATGCTGGGATCTGATCGGCCTATAGTGGAGCAGTACGGCAAGAGATAAGGGCTTGCGTCTCGGTGATACTCCTCCATAGATCCTACCCCGGACAGGCGTAACGCCTAAAAACCGGATATATATATATATATATATATATATATATATATATATATATATATATTATATATATATATATATATATATATATATTATATATAATGCGATGTAACTCTCAGTTACTCCAGATGTTCAGAGATCAGTAGTAATGCAGATATTTTCTACTCTTTAACAACTTGTGATCTAATAATTTGCTCAGTTTTGATATAACATTCCTGAAGTAATGAACCTGACAAAGTTTTTCTTGTTGGCGGTTTATATGCAGGAATCCACCCTGCAAACTTTTTAAAAACTCGTTCTTCAACTATGGAAAACGGATGAAACAGGTCTTTGCATAGGTTTAGTAAAATCCATATCTATCTGTTTCTTTTGTTCTAAACTAATATTTTTATTAATGGAAGTATCCATCACCTTTGACGCTTGGGTGGCGGTGGCAGTATGTCAGTACTTGTAGTAGAAGTAGTCGAAACGGACAGAATTGCGAGGAGAAGTTTCAATCATTGGATGCAATATTCAGAAAGTGGACCATAAAAGCTGCATCTTCTACAAATGTGCATTTTTTGAAAATAAAATTATTATTCTTATACTAGGTCAATAATTTTGACTAAGAAAAAGAATTCTTAATTGATATTTACAATAAATAAATCCTTTGACGAACTATCAGTAAAGATTTGAAATCGAAAATGCAGATCAATCGTAAATCGAAACTCATTCATTAATCAGAATACCTAGTTATAAAAAACAAAAGAGAGAGTCAAGAAGCTGGTTATGTTGCCGAGAGGGGGCATTTGGGCCTGTAGGACCCATCGCCGGCTCTTCGGACTTTTTCCTGTCTCCGGAATTGGAACGGGTGTTTACCATCTTCGCTTGTCGCTAGTGAAATGGGTCAATACTGTTACCGTTACAGAATAACCGTTACAGCGACAGTACCTGTTACAAGTAACGGTTCCAAGGAACAGTTACAAAATAACAGATCAAAAATGGAAAACAGAACAGGTAAAATAACCTAAGTATTCCTTGACTTACGGAAGGAATAACTCAGCAAACAATAAAATATAATGGTATGATAAATATAATGTAAAGAATATGTTTCTAAGTGTTTCTTGACTTACGGAAGAAACAGCTTAGAATGAAAAGTAAAATGTACAAGTTCAAAGAATAGAAAATGCAGAAGTATGAGTAAAATACACAAGATAAAAGAATGCAGAAATGTTCTTAAGTGTTTCTTGACTTACGGAAGAACAACTTAAGAGAGGAATATAAACAAATGAAATAAGTAAATATAAAACAATATGTGAAAAATATGTCTAAGTGTTTCTTGACTTACGGAAGAAACAACTTAGAACAGAAAAACAACAAGAGAATCAAATATGCAAATAGAAGAATATAAATATCTACAAGTGTTTCTTGACTTAGGGAAGAAACGACTTGTAATAGAAAAAAAAATAAAGTGCAGAAAAATAAGAATACAAATATTTACAAGTGTTTCTTGACTTACGGAAGAAACAACTTGTAATAGAAAATAAGAAAATAAAATGTGGAAAAGATATAGAAATATAGCTAAGTGTTTCTTGACTTACGGAAGAAACGACTTAGCGTGAAAATAAAAATAACAGAGACAAGTATACGAAATATCAGAAATAAGAATGCGAATATGGAAATATTTCTAAGTGTTCTTTTGACTTACCGAAAAAGAACAACTTAGACACACAATGAAACACAAATGAAATATCAGAAAAATATTTCTAAGAGTTCTTTAACTTACCGGAAAGAACTACTTAGACACAAATACAAGAAATATAAACAATCAAAATAATCAAATAAAATAGTAAATAAATCAGTACATGAACAAATATAAGTCAAAGTAATATTCTAACCTGAAAAGGTCTGAATATACAATATTAAAATATAAATGGTTATCAGGAAATAAGAAATAAAACAATAGCTTAGTCGAAACAATAATAGCACCGACTAGGTCTACAGAAGAAGAGGCAAGCTCGACTGACCGATGAGAGAAATTCCGTCTGCTTTTATATAAAACAAATCCTTTGTTTTACGTAGTAAAAGTGGAATTTCCCTACATCGAGTCAATTAGAAATTCGGATTTGCCCACACTTGGAATTTCCAAGTATTTCTCCGAATTTCTAAATGCGTCCGGCACGGCGGTCAGCTTCTGCTTGACACGCCTCTGGAGACAGTTACTTCTATAAAAAAAGAAAAAGAAGATTGTACTATTGAAAATCAACCAGTACAAGAAAAAGAAACTGATAAAGATGACTTAAGTCCATGGTGTATTTTTGATGAATTAATTGGACATGACTTTAAACATACACCTGTATATCCTAACCATCGCCATGTATATCCTAACTTAACCACTATATTAATAAAATATTGTAGTATTGTAACAAAATCTGTTGGACCAAGGGGAAATATGATTGTTATCTTTGTCTATTCGCTGAAAATATGATTTTATATCTGTGTTAGATATCTGTTAAATTTTACCATCTTCTTCTTCTTCTTCTTCGTCTAGCCATTCACGTCCACATCTGAACATAAGCCTCTTCAAGTCTTCCTTTCCATTGGTTTTTACTATACGACCATAAACTTTTACCTATACTGTATATCCAAATATAAAATATTTAACCATGATACAAGCCATACAACCAAGGGCTAACATAAATAATGACATATTCATTATATCTTTTACTTTCATGAATGTTATTGAGATATTGAAACAATTAAATTTATCAGAACGCTTATTGATGCTATCGAAGACGTCACGGTGTAGTTCTCTGGTAAAACGTTTATTGATGCGTCATGTCGCTAAAGAGTTAAGAGGTTAAAGCATCTATTAATGTCCTTTATTCTGTTTGTTCGCTAATCATAAAATTTGCAACTTATAAGAATTATTACAATCATTGTTTTGATCTTAGGTGAATTCGTTGAGGTAATGAAGAAAACTGAACTACACAAGAAGATTCCTTTCAACATGGATTCACCGTTTATCCAGCTGTATTTTGGTAAAGACAAGAGCCGCGTAGTATCCTACAACGAATTTTCGCAGTTTCTTCACGACTTCCATGAAGAGTACGCCATCGAAGGTTTTAGAAGGGCAGATACAAATGGCAGTGGGTTTATTTCCCTCTCGGCCTTCCAAGAAATCATGACCAGTATAAAAAGTCATCTACTAACCAAACAAGTTCAGTCGCATCTAATCGAGGTGAGTTTTTTGTAATATCAGTAATGTAATTCTCTTGCGAAATGCGATTCATACACAATGATAAAGTTTACGTATTTTTAAAATACACATAATCGCCTAATAAAACGAAACAATTATCATAATATGAAAAATTGTTTTTCATTTGGGATAATATGATTTGGTAACTGCTTAGGTTCTAAAAATACCTGTTCTAGATATTTATGGTGGTAAACAATTATCCTGCAGCTGCAGACAACACAACCTCAATGATTGTTGAATTTTAATGAAAATGTTTGGCGGTTCCCTCTGTAGTTTCTTACAATTTTTACCCATTTATCTAGATGGTATCGGATGAGAAGTGTCCAGTAAATTCCTGCGATTACTATGAGTTCACTTTAATGAAGCAAAAGTGTTTTGGCATAGCCATCAATGGTTTTAATAACCTGTTGGTAGTCTTTGTCCTGAAATAATTTCCAGTATGCTACGCGAGAAAAGTTACTTTTCCCTTTTTTGGTATATACGTTCAGATAAAATAAGGACTATCAGCAATCTCGTTACCAGCAATTGGTTTTGTGCTAGTACCCATATCAAGGTTACTTTGTAATATGCTTATAAATCATTTATACTGATATTAAAAATCAATATAATGATTTTTACAAACAAGATTTTGGATTATCCATAAGCTCATCTTCATTATTAGCAGATATTTTCATTAAGTATTTGGAACAAAACATTGTGAATAAATATGACCAACTTACAGTATGGTGAAGATAATGTAGATGATGTGTTCTCCATCTGGCCTCGCGGACCAGAAACATTGAATGAATTTCTGATCGATATCAACAGTAAAGAAGAATCAATCAAATACCTATGGAAAAAGAAAAAGAGCCACACCCTTCCTTTTCTGGGTGTGTTAATCGCAAAAGAGGATACAGGATATGCAACCAAAGTTTACATAAATCCAACCCACAGCAACAGATATTTAAATAACCCACTCGAATCACAGCATAGGTCAAAAAGGGAATTATCAAATAACTATATGATAGTGATTTTGTAGCAAAAAATGATTACCCGTTGCTATTTCTAAACAAGAACTTTAACAAGATTGTCGAAAGGAAACTACAAAACACAATAGTATATCCAGATACGCCTTCAAGAAGTGATTCAAACATGACAACAATACAATATGTAAAGGGCTCATCAGAACAATTAAAAAGTTATGAAATGAGTACAAAATCGTAACAGTATTTAAAACAACCAACATCTGCTGTCCAAAACCAAACCTAAAAACATACAAGAGATATCAAAGAACAGGATCTGTAAAATACCCGGGAATGCAAACAATTTTTATGCGGAAGAAACCGCAAGACCACTGTCAGGATAAAACGACCATGAAATATACATCAAAAATAGAGTCTTCAACAAATCACAGATTTGCAAACATGCCACGTCCAATGAGCATATAGTACAATCGAAAGATGCATCAATAGTCCTGAAAGAAACAGACATGAAAAAAGATATAAAATCAAAGAAGCAGTTCTTATCTTAATTAATAAAGAAAAATGTGTGGCAAAACCATCAGCAGAATGTAGCAAGCTCTGGTTGCCAATTCTGAAAGAAGAAGCCAGCAACAAAAACATACCAACATTAGCTGATTAATAGAAAGCCATAGATACATCAACTACAATTATACATAATATGTATACAACACACAATACATAAACACAAAAACAATCACAATTTGATATCATCCTGAGGGTACAGACATCACCCTCAGAATTGTCAACTAGAAGCATGGCTATGTGCCTCCAAGATCGAGGCCAAATAAGTCGACTGTCAATTTTTTGAAAACAATAACCTCCAAACAACCTGGTTATAAAAAACATATCACTATTTTAAAAATAATCGTTTTTTAAAACGATTTCCGGAGTGTCAAAAATTGAAAATTCAAATAACATTTATAAAATGTAATCTTCATTACAATCAATAATTGTGGCTTAATCCCATTTAAATATACTATTCAGAATCTTGCACATTTCCACTTAGCTCGCCGGGTTTTCTATAGTGACACTGTGTTAACCAAAATGCTCTTTTTAGAGCTATTCTTTTTTCATTTATATGTAGTATTATCTCTAAAGCTGCAGTGGAACAAAATCCAATACACCACATTTTTACACGACCGATTTTCCTTTTTTGCAACTCTATTATTGGGGTCTATAGTGGATCGTTTATGTAAATAATTGCATACAAGATTATAATTCAGAAAACCTACATCAGATTCCAGTTCTCAAAACATAATGTGTAAAAACGGTATATGATGTATCATGTTCTGCGTGCTAAGCGTAAGCTGGCCAAGCCACAGCAGAAAATTACATAAACTATTATTTACGGTTCTGTCATATCGTAACGATATGTCAGTTAACTCAAATTAACCATACTTTTGGCGTTGTTTTTGTTTTATTTGTTTGTTTATATTTTGAAAAAATTAATTTTGTAAATCTGTTATTGCTCAATGAACTGAATGATGTGACAGAAAGATTTAAATCTAGAGCAACGTCAGTTACTAGACTCCAGTAACCAATTTGAAATAGACGACTAGCTCTTCATAAAGTATTTCAGGGTGTCAACAAATAATGCTAGGCAAGTTGTTTTTTTAAGAAGTTCAACATTAACTTCAATTGTTTCGTTGTTGTTTTTTTTTATTGAAACCATCATTTAATTATAAAATTATAATAAAACGGACATAAGAGCTAAAACAGCATGTAATTTTATACAGGTTAAAAATTACGTTTATACAAGGTAAATTATACAGAGTGGACCAAAAGTCTGGAAACGGCCATTTATCTCGTAAATTACCAGACATAATTATACAAAATTTGAGGTACACCTATTTTGGGATACGAGATTCCATATTTGATATTTGCAATGTTGCCAGATTTGCGATTTCTTTATATTATTAGTAACTTTGGTTTTTCAAATCCATCACCCTGTATATTCACTCATTATTGAATCTCATTTTCAATAAGAGTTCAATCATATGTAACACTTATAATTTTATGTAGTCTGGAAGGTCTTAAATACATAAAACAGAAGTCTGGCAACGCCTAATTGTCTCAATATATTTTTTAATACTATCTATTTTTAACTACATTAAAACGTAACAATTGATAGATTATAACATTTTTTAACACAATGGTTACTTTATTAAGTGTTCAAAATGTGCTCTATTTGTGAGTTGACAGTACCCTAATCGATGGTAGAATGCGTCTACCACATTTTTCCATGATTGTCTAGAATTTATTCGAGATTCATCGATTTTTCGTTGCCTTAGAACTTGCGTTTAGTTTTGTAAACTGAATTTTTAACTATCCCCAATCAAAATAATCTTCAGGATTGAAATCAGGTGAACGTGGAGACCATTCTATTCTACCTCAGTCTACCGATCCATCGTCCTGGAAATATCTCTTATAAAATAACCCCGAGCATTTACCCCAAAATGAGCTGGAGCTCCATCTTGCCCATATCTAATTAAAATTGGCACCAAACAAGTTTTTCAGTGTAGGTACAATTTCATTTCTAAGTAACATTTCGTAACTATCTGAAGTTAAATTTCCTTCGATAAAAATGGCCCAATTAACTGAAGTACCTACCTAGCTATACCTGACCATACATTTAATTTTTGTGGTCTTTGAGTTTGGTTTTCACGCATCCAGTGTGGATTTACGTCACTTTAGTACCTTAAATTGTGTGTCGATTTACTCTTCCACACAGTGTAAAGTTGCTTCATCGCAAAAACATATTCTGTTAACGAAATTTTTATCCTTTTCCATTTTATCCATCATTACCTCAGTAAACTCTAATCTACGATCGAAGTCATCTTCACTTAATTCTTGCAATAAGTTAATTTTGTATCGTTTAAAAATATTCTTATGTAATACACGTAAGACTGAAGAACGACCTACATCATGTACTTGTGCAACCCTGCGTGAGGATGTATGTGGATCTTCAACAAAACTTTGCATTATATCTAGTTTTGTTGTCATTCATAACTCTTTTCGGTCTAACTGATCGGTATCTATCTAGTAAATTCGTAATTCGTAAATTGTAAATTGCTTGTCATAATTTTACAAAATTTGGTGTAAATGTTCGGCGTTATTTAGAAGAGGTATTTCCCGGACGATGGATTGGTAGACGAGGTAGAATTGAATGGCCTCACGTTCACCTGATTTCAATCCTAAAGATTATTTTTATTGGGGATACTTGAAAAATTCAGTTTACAAAACTAAACCAGTAAGTCTTGCAGAACTAAGGCAACGAAATATCGATGAATCTCGAATAATTTCTAGACAATCATGGAAAAAATGGTAGACGCATTCACATCGATTAGGGTACTGTCAACTCACATGGAGCACATTTTGAACACTTGATAAAGTAACCATTATGTTAAAAAATGTTGTAATCTATCAATTGTTACATTTTAATGTAGTTAAAAATAGTTAGTATTAAAAAATTTATTGAGACAATTAGGCGTTGCCAGACTTTATGTTTTATGTATTTAAGATCTTCCAAACTACATAAAATCATAAGTGTTACATATGGTTGAACTCGTATTGAATAGGAGATTCCAATAATGACTGAATATACAGGGTGATGAATTTGAAAAACCAAAGTTACTAATAATATAAGAGAAACGGCAAATCTGGCAGCATTGAAAATATCAAAAATGGAATCTCCGTATCCCAAAATAGGCGTACCTCAAATTTTGTATAATTATGTCTGGTAATTTACGAGATAATTGACCGTTTCCAGACTTTTGGGCCACTCTGTATATCGAGGTAGGCAACCCGTTATACTCAGATGATACATCATACAGATTTGAAAATTTTTACATAAAAGTGTTGAAACTGAAGTTTGCACCATGTAATTATTCACATAAACGATATACCATAGCGTTCATTGTCTTATGTTAGACTGTCTTGGTCTTAAAATAATTCTGAAAACTTTATTTTTTTATCGAGCATGATTGGGGTTCTAGAACTGGTTTAGATGCATGCTCAATAATTGAGTAGCACAGCCTCTTCGAATACTTCTTTTGTTAATGTTTTCCTTGTTATTTTCCCTGTTATTCTATCATTCGTTTGAACAGATAAAGAAAAAATTATTAAACTTTTTTCTCTTGTATCGTAGCTTTATTTGTTTTGTTTTATGCTACCGTGATATTAGACTGCACATTATAGTTGCATAAAAAACATCTAAAATCTTTTGGATCCAGGACGGTTTCGGGAGTATCCTAAGAAAATTGTGAAAATTTTTATTTTTTTACCGCGCATGATTAGGGTTCTAGAACTGGTCTAGTTGCATGCGCATTAATTGAATAGCAAGACAACGTTTGGCGCCAGTTTTGTATAAAGACGACGCTGGGCGCGCTCGCACTGTACTCTCTTGTTGAGTGGATGCGACTAGTTTTATTAGGTGTACGTATTTGTTTTTTTTTTATATAAAATGTACAATGTGGAAATTAGATGGTAAAAATATAATAGATAATTAATTTTCCGTATTTATTAATATTGTAATGATGATTTTAATTTATGTACAGCCTTTTAACATTAACCTTAAAATCACAATTAATTAATAACATTTATTTACTTAACTGTATAAAAATCATGAATGTGTTACTTGTGTGAGTCCATTTCAAATAGGTAAAAGAAATAATGAATAAGACTTACTCACAAAAGTGAGTAAGTCTTAATTGATAAAGACTAAATTGATTGTGAGTAAGTCTTATTGATTATTTCTTTTACCTATTTACTGTTA
Source organism: Diabrotica balteata (assembly GCA_918026665.1). Classification (NCBI taxonomy): domain Eukaryota; kingdom Metazoa; phylum Arthropoda; class Insecta; order Coleoptera; family Chrysomelidae; genus Diabrotica; species Diabrotica balteata. The sequence goes on from OU898280.1 coordinate 47,799,793, forward strand.
ATTTATTTTACGACCAACTCGCTACAATTTAATTTTTCCTAAAATCATTCTTCGAGAACGCATTTGAGTTTTCGCGTCAGGCCACCCGTAGGCGTATCAAAGCTGGCTGGCGTAACAATGTACGAAAAGTAAGCAACACTTGCCTATGCTTCACAAAAATATCTAAATAAAAAGATTAATTTTTTATAAATAGTTCGTTAAATAAATAAATACCGCTTCTTGTGGTATTTAGTTATCTTCGGAAAGCTGTTTGCTGGAACTGCTAATATTTCATGTATTAATGTTGAAAGCTTATTCATGAGCTTATATGATGTTACAACTTAAACGATGAAAGTAGATGTTAACTTAACATGTCTTACATTCTCAACTCCTGACTTTCTGACTCAACTTTCGCAAGTCTTGAATTAAAAAAGCCCCATAGGGGTTCGCAGTAACTTTCAGTATTTAGTGAGTGTTTTCCGCGTTGATCTTCATGTAAATGCGGAAAGATGATGCCTTTACCGGATATCGCTGCAAAGACTATTGCTTTTGGTCTACTTAGTGAAGTTGGATCGTTTTAAATTCTGGTATTTTGTCCTATATTGTCTAACGTCCAAAGTCACTCACAATGATATCGTCACTTGGTGTAATGCGAGATCGATATCCCACAAGATACAAATGCCTAGCGGTATGTATGAAATGGCTCATATCAAGCGAATCAAGTAGTGTACTGCGCTCTTCATATCCTGCGCCAATGTACCATTCGTTACAACATCAACCTGATTATTACTACTATACTACATAGCTATACTACATAGCTCTTATTTTGGATACCTTATATTTTTAATATTCTTTTTTTGTGTTTAATTTTAGGCAGCGACACAATCACAGGGAGGCAGCCGCGTAAGTTTTCCATATTTTATTGCATTTAACTCCTTATTAAATAATATGGAATTGGTCAAACGTATTTATCTTAATGTCACCAACGGTCATAGAACACAAGAAGTCAGCAAGGAGGAATTCATGCATTCAGCCCAGGCTATGTCACAAATGACGCCTTTGGAAGTCGACATCTTGTTCCAATTGTGTGACGTTCTTCATCAAACAGGGTATGTATCTGTTTTGTTTTTAGGGATTTTGCCATTGCCATCTTGAGGTTTAAATATTACGATCAAGGTAGTTGGTTGATTTCGAGTTTCTTTGTTCTATTTCATTAATGAGCACAATCTGTAAATTTCCAATGGTGACTCGTTTGACAGTTTTACAAAATCTGACAATATCCCGTTTATCCTTTCCTTTTAAGAGAGAGTCTATAGGTATGTTAACTGTATATACTTATCAATGATTATAACATAATAATAAATTGTGTAAAAAATTATTGGACTTTGTATAGAATAATGCCTCATTTGAAAGTTCGTTTCAATTTCTTTTCAACGATATCTGCAAGATTAAAAATTTGTGCTGCCATTCACGAATTATAATTATTACGTTAAATTAATAGAAGAAAACTAGGAATTCAACCGGTATTTGCACCAAATCGTCGTAGATTTCCAGCAAACATATGATTGCACAAACAGCAGCAGGGTATGGCTTGAAATGCTAGAAATGGGAATACCAAGAAAATTAGTGGAACTAACACAGATGTGCGTTACAAAATCGTAGACACAGGTAAAGATATGAAATAGAATATCAATACCATTTAGTATAACATCAGGATTCAGACAAAGAGATCCATTGTCACCCTTGCTGTTAAATTTTGCCATGAAACCTGCATGTCGGTTTAAATATCGTCGGTATATTATAAGATTCAAAATTACTGTTGGTCGTTGCTGATGACAGACACAGTGGTTCATTCTATAAGAGACCTGCAAGAGGTGTTCTCACAACTTGCGGAGGAAGCGGATAATCTTCCGAATAAATGATGAAAAGATGAAATGCATGGTACCTAGTAACCAAAAATCATCGAAGGCCTAGAATTAGACAAAACATTACTCTTAATGAGGTTCTGAAACTGTTTTCCTGTTGGACGTTTAAGTTAATATTGTATTTAAATGGGATTAAATCTGCCTGGGACAATGAGTACAGAGTATAATGGAAAATACATCAATAGTCATGAGACGGCAATAAGAGATAAAATTAAGAATCAGGGATTTTATATTACTTAATGAAGAAACATGCATGCATGAAGTAGCATACCCATTAACAGAATTTAGCAGGCACTCTCTCCGTAACAAGAATATACTACCATTAATGGAATGCCAGAGACATATCATTATTACCTCCATCGCCCTTAATTATATTGATTGATGAATATTGATTTAAAAGCCTGGCATTTTCCCACAAAATAGAGGCCAAGTCGCCTGTCAAATATTAAGAGTCAATTAATAAAACAGCTATAGGGTATAACCTGGATTTCTCAGGGAAGTCTGTAACCCCGTAACAGCCTTAATGTAAAAACCTGTAACACAGATGACGGATAGAGCAATACCCGACCCGGTTTACCAGTGGGTAGGATAAAATACCTTCTGTGGCCTGGCCAGCTTGACAAGTTAAGGCTTAAACACCCATATAAAAGCTAACTAAATAAGTTGGGCAGTTCATATATGGTAGAAGATCATTTTGCCGTCCCAGGAAAAGATGGAAGAATGATATCTAATCAGATTTGATAATAATGGAACCACTAATTCGTAGAAGATGGAGGAATTCGGTGGTAGTATACACGACTAACACACATCCCGAATTACGAGTCCAGACAAGAAGACAAGAATAATTATTACGTCAAAATCTATGAACAGGTACCATTGCTTTTTATTTTGAAGCTGCCAGTTCTACACCGATCTTACTCCAATTGTCTAATCATATCATAAGTTCATAATTGTGTTGGGTATCTTTTTCTTCTTCGCGTGCCATATCAGAAATATCCGATTTTGCCGATCACCAAGTCTTCTCGATCTTCTGCATTATGGAATAATTGTCCTGCATTTGGTATCTAAGTCCATTCACGAATGTTTTTTAACCAAGAAACTTGTTTTATTCCTACACCTCTACGAGCCCTCTATTTTGCCTCTAAGTATCAGTTGTAATATTTTATATCGACTTCTCCTTACTGTATGTCCCAGATAAGACATTTTTCGATGAACAGTCTTTAGCAGTTCTCTATTTTTGTTGACGCTCCTTGGTACTTCTTAATTAGTTTTCATTGCTGTCCAAGGTATCTTCAGCATTGGTCTATGAACCCACATTTCCAATGCTTCAATTTTGTTCATGATCGATACTTTTAGCGTCCACACTTCTGCACTATACAAAAGTACGGACCAAACATAGCACTTAACCATTCTTTGCCTTAGTTCTAAACTGAGATGGTTATTGCAAAGAAATTACTTCATTTTCATGAAAAGTAGTTTTAGTCATTGCTATTCTACGCTTTATTTTTATGTCTGGATCTAGTTGGTCCGTTATCACAGTTTCTAAATATGTCATTTTATGAACTTTCTCAACTTAGACTCCTTTTAATTGAAGCTTTGCATCGGGATGTGGGTCACGACCAAACACTAAAAATTTGGTTTTTGTTTGAGTTTATTTTAATGCCCATTTCCTCTCCTACCTCGTGAATACGATCAAGCAGAATTTGAAGAACTTCAATATTATCTGATAGAATTACTGTATCGTCTGCATATCTAATCACAATAAGTAGTTCCCGTTGATTTTTATTCCATATGGTTGTCTCTCAAGTCCCTTTTTAAAAAACTGGTTCGAGTAAATATTGAACAATGTTGGCGACAAAATGCAACCTTGTCTGACTCCTCGAATATATATTTTATCGGTGTAGTTATCTCCAATTTTTACGATAGCAGTTTGATTCCAGTACAAATTTTTAATGACACGAATATCCTTGTCATCTATTCCTATATTTTTTCAGTATTTTCAATAATTTTACATGCTGTACTTTATCGAATGCCTTTTCGAAGTCCAGTAGATCTATTTTTATTCTTTTCATTTCTTGAATTGCGTTGTCAAGTTTCTCAGCCGCAAATAGACTTCTAACATGCCATGTGCACATTCTAAAATTAGATTTCTTCATTTTTAGTATTTCTTCACGAGGTTTTCGCATGTTTACGACCTGAAAGGCCTCGTGGTTTAAATATGTTTCTCCTCTCCTGTCGAATCTTGGCCTCCGCTTTCCATAATTAGTAACGGTAACAACTGGTATAACATATTGAATTGGAGATTACTTTCCATATGAATCTATTTAAAAGGCTCTTATAATGTGACAGATTTTTCAATAATCCCTTTTATGCAGTGGAGGTTGTCGTTGGTTCTTACTAAAACCTGCCTGTTCCCTAGGTTGTTAAAAATCTAATTTTGTTTCCAGTCTATTTGTTATTATTCTTGTGAATAACTTGTAGAGTTGGCTTAACACACTTGTGTAATAAAATGGTAAGTGCACTGTGTTATCTTGTAGATGTTTCACTTTGGTGCAGACGTAAGTTGAAAAATCTTTATTTTCTCTAAAAGTCCAACTCCTCCGATTTTTACAGCTTCTATAACGAGATTATCTTCTCTTCTATATTAACGGCGCTTAATTTCTGTTCATTTTCTTCAGTGCGTTCCTTATTTTGTCTTTTGGTATGTCAAGAATAAATTCCCATCCTTTGGTTGACTAATCTTTTTTGGGGTTTCTAGTTGTTCTGTTAGATGCACATCATGGTTTTGTTGTTTTCTGTGTAATTCTGTATAGAAATCTTTTACTACCCTTAGCAATTCATCTCTGTTGGTGATATTTCCTTCTTTATCCTTTAATTTAATTGTTTCATTTTTACCATTTTTTAATTTTCTCCTGAGAAGTTTGAGACTCTTTCTTATTTTCAATATTTTGTTTAATTTTTTTACTTTTATGATTTTTGTTGTCTGTCCTAATAGATTTTTGTATTTTTTTACTTATCTCTCAAGTTTGTGGTTATTATAATGTCATTCAAGGTGTCTTGTCAAGACACCTTGATACACAAATACATACCTGTGTCAAGGTGTGTATTTGTGTCTATATTCTTATTGCTTTCGAGAATGCTGTTAATGCCTTCTTCCATGCATTTATATTATTAGGGTCTGTCTAGGTATGTGTAGATTTTCTTTTGACCATGCGATATCTTTCTTTCCCAAGGTCTGTCTCTAACGACGCTTTTACCATACGCCATTTTTAATGATTAAATCAGAGAAACGTCATAAAAACAATGAACGGGTTGTGTTAATTCTGTTACCGAAAAACTTAAGTTTTAAGGTTCAGAAAATATGTTAGGCAGAGCAAATTTACCTTTATATAAGCAAATAGTACAATATTTAATTACATAAACAACGCCCTTGATTCTTGATTTTTGACTATCATTACATACACATAACATTTAATTTTTTCTACGTATTTGAAATGCTTAGAAGTCTGTGGCATGACATTGTAAGTAAATATCTCTTGTATATTTAAAAAGCGAAGTCTTTAATTTGAATTTTTTGACACTGCTGCTTCCTGTGGAATCCAGATTATTGTCAAAAGAAGATAAGGAATTTTGGGATGGGTTTGTGCAATTGTAAAAGTACTTTTTTCATTTGAAGTAATTATGGTTTTATCGGTTTTAGGAGAATCGTGTATAATGATTTGTACGCTATCGCACCTGAGCAATACTTTAAGCAAATTACGAATCGATTAGCCGAAATCCACGCTGTTTCGGTAAGTATTAGTAGTAGTATTTCTGCAATTTTTTCTTATTGGTAGAAGGCCACGTGCTAAGCTGAGTAGGTATACTGCGATGGACTAATAACCAACTTGTAGATTTGGAAAGGAGCTTAACATAGAGTTATGGTATGTGATACATTATTTGAAATATCTTATGAACTGATTATATTCCTAGAAACAACAAATAGTTTCTTTTACTAGAAGTCAATTTAACGATGATTTTGCTAAGAGATAATTTTTATAATTTAACTGATACAATGAGTTTTGAATAATGTATCACCTGTCATATATTGGCATGTATGAAAAATTACGTGATATTTTTGACTGGTATCGTTACATAAACGAATTTATCAGAATGAGGAAAACAACTGGAAAATTAGGTTAATGTTTACATTAGTAAGGATCGCTAAAAATGCACATTTTTTTTTATTTAAAATGTGGACATAAAAATGAAAAAAGGCAACATTTTCGTGGTTTTTATTATGAACCATACGAAAAGTGTTAAAATGGTAAAAAAAATTGAAACAAATTTATAAAAAGTAGGAAAATGAAAATTAGCAAGATGAAAATATTATCAAAATACGAAATAGCCTTAGTTATATAAAATGTATGAACCAATTGTAAATAAAAATAATTTTTCCCCGTTAAAAATTCATTCAATTTGAAAAAAGAAGTCAAGTACGTTTGCGCACAATATAAAATATTTTGCGCAGGTTCAATGTGTTGAATAAGAGTACAGTACATGTATCAGCTACTATTTAGCAATAATCCCAATACGCTGTTGGATGTAATTGAGCGGCAACGAAAAAAAAAGTGGTGCATCCGCTCGGCGTATCATTTTCTTTTGAAATAAAATATGCAAGATAACCTACGAAGTGATTTTGCTTTACTCCTTATTTGGAAATGGTAGATCTTTTTTACCTGCACATTCTTTCCACGTTGTTTGTGTGGGTACTTGTTTCAGGATCCAAAAATTGTTTAAAATGGTTTACGGTTGTTGTCCCCAAAGAATCTATTCCTGAATTATTCTCAACAAAGTATCGGTGTCTCTGGTTTCTACGGCCACTAGGAAGCATTTTTTGAAGTTCCGTTCGAATTCATCTACGACCCACTGGTCAGGATACAAGCGATCTCTGGTGTGTTTTCTCCTGCCGACTTTTGCTTTGTCAATTTCGACGATATTTCCCGTGCCGCCCAATTTCTCTGAGTCTTATATAGCAAAAAATGAGACAGAATTCAGAATTTAAGTGCCAAGACTGCAGAGTAAAAAGAGGATCTAACTGTGGGACAGATCACTACTTTCTTTTGCCTAATCTTTTGTGCCCCTTTAAACAAGACTACAAACAGAACACCGAAAGTGAGAGAAACAATACTACACAGTACAGAACGGAGGGATATAAATTGCATCTTTTATTCCAAATTAAGTAATAAACATCTTTTTCAATCCAGATTAGAAAAGGAACTAAATGAGATGGAAAGAAATTTGGATGTAGAACAAGAATACAACAAACTCAAAACGATAATAAAAAAATTGCTTATGAAGTATTAGGAACAGAGAACAACGACCAAAAACACCACGAACCACCACAGAAAACAAAAAACGTAAAAGAAATGATATAGGAAAAAAACAAAATATATAAGAAATGACTAACAAATCAAAAACGGAGAAGTATGCAATCAAATAAAAGAAACAAAAAACAATATCTGGGAACAAAATATGTCCAAGTTGAAAATTTAATTGGTGGTTCTCAGACTACGGAAGCATGGAGAAGTATCACTAATCTAAAGAAAAACACCCATAACTCCTTAAACAACTTAATTCCAATAGAAAAGTGCGAAAATCACTATAAAAATTTACTCCAAAAGTCCAGATTGGAATATATGGGAGTGAAATACAGTAGGGGAGATCAACAAATTCTAACATTAATAATATACACCGAATTAATCAGGGACGTAAAATTGTAGGATGTCTGAACTCTTAATGGTGGGATCGAAACATTTCCCAAAGAAACAAAAAAAGAGGCAAACCATGGTTGAATAAGTTCTTTGTTATGGCTCTAAAGTATAGAAAATTAATGCAGACCTGAAGAGAAGATTGTTGGTAGTTGAAATGGATTATTTGAGAAGAAGTGCTAAAACATCAAGGCAGAAAAGGAAGACCAACGAATGAATAAGAAATAACATGAATGCTACAGAAACGGCCATTGACAGAATAGAAAGAAGATGTTTAAAATGGTTTGGACAAAAAATTTTTCACATCCCCTCAACAAAATTCTTTATTGATACTAAAAGGAGGCGGCTACACGAAGGGTGAAAATAGGGTGATTCCCCCCCCCCAAACGGTCAAAAATTAAAGAATACCCATTATTTATGTCTTTTGTGCAGTTTTAGTTTTTGTTATGTCTTTTGGTCGGTGTTTCATTAGATGTCCTACACCACCCGCCCCCCTACACCCCCACCCTCCACAACGTTTGAAGTTACCACCCAAGGCAAATGTCTAGATCCGCCAATGGTACTTAATTAATGTTGCTAAGTTTAAATACTCTTTAAAATTTTACCATAACACATCAATTATTTTGAGATTCAATAATACTATTAATAATAAATAATAAATAACGGCTAATACATACAACTCAAATTAACATTAAATATCTAATTAACATTCAAAAACATATAATAACGCTCTTTGAATTAATTTCTTGGCTAACTATTTATAAAAATACAAATGTTTTCCATAGTAAACTTTACTTTCATATTTTTTTGGTAACAACGCATTTAAAACCAAACAAACAGTCCTAAACAATGTTGCCAAGTTGCAGAATTAGTATTTTTGCAAAACTTATTATTGACTATTTGATAACAAAATAAAACCTAATCTAAATCAATAAAATCTGAAAATTTAAATTAAAACAAGAAGTTAATAACAAATGAAATACAACATAAAACGAAATACTAAGTGGTTAATAAATATGCAAATAGTAAATGAAAATCATTACTTCTTTATAATGGTTCTAGTATTTTCGCAATAAACTATATTTTTAAAAAGTGTGGCAACATTGGTTTAAAAGGTATGGACAACGCACACGTAAGTCATTGACAGCAGCCATAATGGCGGATGCAGTTTGAAATTTGTGTCTTAATATCAGTTTTTAATGAGAAATACAGTAAAACTATAGCCCAGCGTGAAAATATGTATAGATTGTAAAGTGAATAAAAAGTAAACCGCAATGCATTATTCTAATTCGAGACTAATCCGACTATCCTTACTAATGTAAGTATTTACTGAAAATTACATTGACACTTTTGAGCGTTTTCCGTAAAATCTTGATACTACCAAATTATTAGGAGAAGTCCATAGTTTGATTTTACGCCAATGAACACTAATTTTTGATGAAGCAGTTTTGATGAACAGTTTGATGGAGCACAACAAAATCGCATAAAAATGTATCAATATATTGAATGACACAAAAGTTTCCAAATGGTATATTACTTGTACGTGATGCCATGTAACATTATTTACATCATAAAAATTAGTTAGGAATTTCATCCATCTGCACCAAAACAAGGGCATATTAACTAAAGACTTAAAAGGACTATAAAGTAGGCCATGAAATAGACAGTTGCTCCATTTTCGTTGGAAAAACCTCATCATGCTAGAAGAGGAACTATTAATAAGTAATTTCCCAGGCAAGCCAAATACTTTGGCTTGGATTCTAGTATATAATTTTACTTTACCTAAAGTTATTGGCAAAATTTGTTAAATCGGAAATTCTCCCTTTTTATTGTGAGAAAATTAATAAAATTCGTTTTTCCAGTCCTAGATATTACGGGGAAATATTCCTTATTTTGAGAAAAATTAACAAAAACCGTTGTTACTCTCAAACGACTATAGATACACTTATTTTGACAACGGATTCATGATCAACTTTCAAAACTACGTCTAAAAAGAGGTCTTGGCGTAGATTTAGTCACGGAACATGCAGAAGTTGTTAAAAATTAGAAATTCTTATTATTTAAAAAAGTTCTTTATTCGATCGATATAAATTTGATCCACAACTTTGATGGCAAAATAAAAATTCGCACAGAAAAATTGTTAGAATATAGTCTCTCTTCTGTTGTTGTTTGTTTGTGTTTAAATGACTGCGGACACTAAATCCATTCGCCAATCTTACAATTTGAGGTGTAGTATATGTGTGTGTAGAGTAATTGTCTTGATACTTAGCAAAGTCGACGTCATTGTCTTTGCTAAGAGACGCTAATTGTATCCGAACGTCTGCGGTCCCTCCGGTGTGTACCGATCACACAAGGATAGAAATTATTTTCATTTATTAATTTTTTTTTTAATGAACGAAAATTTCCACCCAGGTGGGATTCGAACTCACGACCTTTAGGTTTAAAGCAGGCGCTCTTACCACTGAGCCTCAGAGGGGGTTATCTCTCTTCTGTCATTACTTTTAGTTACTATGAATTTGTTTCTCCAAATTGTTTGGCTAATATATTTCTACTCAATTGCAGTTTCATATACACTCGCTTCACTACTATCACTAATTAAATACTGTTCATTATTTTCAAATCCAACAAATTTTATTTATTAAAAGTTTTAGAAGCTAATGGGCATAATAATTGCAACATTAAGAAAATTCCTTTAGAGAAACAAATGTTTGTCAATGTTATGCCTTAATTTAAACAATACTGTAAAAATTACTAAATAATATTGTTCTATATGTGATAGTGAAACTTACATTGATGAATAATTCTTTGTTTTTAGAGCCCGGAAGATAGAGGAGTTGTTATTCAAATTTTAGAAAGTACTTACAGATTTGCATTGGGTTCGATTGCTGGTGGTAAGTTTTTTATTCCTATATTTTGGATGGAAGCATCTGTTAACGTTTATTTTGGGTTTAGTTTAGTAAAATTGTTAGACAGTCGTACCAATATTAAACCAAAAAAAGAGGTTAATCTTTGTAATTTGGTATATTTAAAAACCCTTAAAAGGGCTACATAAAAAAACGAACGTTTTCGGAATGACAATTCCATCATTAGGTTTAAAAAAAAACACTAGGTTGACATGCCTGAGCCACCAAAATATTTGGGTAAAAACCCAAATAAAATAAATGTAGTTACAAAAACTTGTACATAATGTTGTTTTAAATATGTAATGTTTGATATTAAGTTAAATTTGGCTTCAGATAAAATACACCCATGGTTTGAATGAGTTCCAGTGTCGGGAGAGTAAACCTCTTTAAACGGACTACAGCTGGTAACTGTTACTTTTTCAGTCACAGTCACTTTTCCGGATTGCTATTGGCTGCGATGACAAAGATACAGTTTTTTTATGATCTGTGATCGTAACTACAACCACAGAAGGGTTGGTGTATTCTGTGTTACAACGGCCAACGGCAAAAGATAAAGTTGGTTCATCTTGAACGGAACCGAATGCCAACGGCGAACGATGTGATAAATAGACATACGAGTTTCCCATTTGACCATGTTGTAACGCGAACGTCAGCGCCAACGCCAACGTAAAGTTTATAAATCAGCCTTTACGCGATTAGAGGTTTGTGGTCAGGCGAAATGTCCTCATCAGGGTAAGCGGCCACACATCACCCACTATGATGTTATATCATTTTTCTTTGCGATCTTTAGTGCTTGGTTTATATCTTTGTCGAAATCTAACACTTCAGTTTCAGGTTTATCAACTGTGGGTGCGTAAACTTGGATTAGGTTGATATTAATAGGTTGAGCTGCTAACTTCACTATTATTGCTCTATTTCAAAAAGGTATGAGAATCTATAACCGACATTGCAATTCTATTATCAAGCACTATTGCAACTCCATGCCTGTGGTAATTATCTGTGGCGTCGCTACCGGAATAGTACGCTGTAAAGTTTTTGTTAGAAATACCTGAGCCAGACCACCTCATTTCACTTACACCCAGTGCTTTCAGTTCTAGTGGCCCCATTTCTTTGAGCAGGTTATGTAACTTTCCCAAGATGCACAAACTATTGACGTTCCATGTCGCTTCTTTATGAATAACATCTTGTCCAACGCGGGAGATTCTTAGCACCCTCGGACCATCTAAGGTCTGCCCGGAACTGAGGGCCTTTGCTTTACTTTTGTCCGACATATAAAATAACTGTTGGTTCTGGATGTATATATTTTGTTTTCATTGCTATGCGGTTTGACCAAAGACCAAATTAGAGAATTCTTGTATATTTCCGTCCTTGCTGTATTCATTATTCTGTGTATATTTCTGATGTTCCTTGAATTGACTTATAGCTTTTTCAATATCCTAAACTTTTTTCTGATCTATAAGTACGAAATGTCTTGGTAGATTACGAGCTTTACGTTTTTCTTTTAACTGTTGAAGAGTAAATATATTATCCTGCCCGGAATACAGTTTGTTCTTCTATTTCTTCATACTCTGATTCAATTATATTTTTTATAATTTTGCCATATAATCTCCCTATTGAACTGGTGATGCTAATTCCTCTGTAGTTTCCACAAATATTTCCGTCATCTTGGGATGATGGTCCTGATTTCCGTCAGTCTGATGGGATGTTATCGCTCTTAATTAAGATTAAGGCTGTATTATCGGTGCACCAAAACCTAGGAACTGTTATTTACCGACAAAATGTCTCGAGATTTGGACACAATATTCGAAACTATGTTGCTTTTAAATGATGGTTTTACTGTTTTTATTTTTTTGTTACTTCTGTTGAAAAATTGGATTATACTGTTTAACGTTCTATTATAACCAAACTTTTTACGCCCACCTCTTGAAAGATTTTTTTTTCTGTAATCCTTGATTTTTTTCACCTTTCTGTGTCCAGTAATAATCGAGAAAAGCGTGTTCAAACTTTGAAAAAAATTGCTAAAAAATACTAAAATCTAATAGTGAAACGTGTTACTCATCATTGTCGTGTTACTCATCATAGGTTCACCGTTATCGCCTTCGTGACTTCAAATCTCATGAGCGTGTTAGTTCTGATCTCAGTTAGTTCGTGTTTAAAACTAATTTGAATGGAGAGTAATGCATTTGTTGCCCGTTGGCCGACGCCACTGAGTAAAGATAGTCTCGCGTAAGCAGTGTAGAAATGTAAGTGATACGCCCATTTCAAATCGCAGTGTGCTTGAACTGCTAAAACAGCCTTAAGTCAGTAAATAAATCTGCTAGCATTTCTTCCACTCCTTTTTCTTCTTCTAGTGATCTGATTTCGACCATTTCTCCTTTAAATTGACTTAATATATTTTTAATAGTACTTGGTAGTGTTCTCCCAAGTCTTTACATACTATGTTTCCATCTTTTCCTTATTTTCTTAGATTCTTTACGGTCTTTTACGCCTGTGAAACCTTTGTTCCTCTTATACATCTCTCCATATCATCACAATTTTCATTTATTTTTCCTTCTTGCTACTACTCTTTTAACTTCTCTGGAGTTTATCTTTGGAGTTTTCGGAACTAGCCACGTTTTATAAGCTTTGTCACTTTGATAAACCTCTTTATTTCCCAGAGCTTCTTTTGCCGCTTGATGAATACAGTCTTCAATTGATTCGTGCTTTAACTCTGTCTCTCGTCCTTCATACATTATGTCCCGCAATTTTGTAGCCAAACGAAGTTTTATTCAGAAATTGTGTTGACTTCTGCTAACAGTGTAAATTTTAAATACAAAAAAAAAACTAGAAGATATGTGGTGTCATTATAAATCTAGTTTATGAATAACTTACAATATTAATTTAAAAAAAGATCGTGATATTTACTATATATTTTGTTTTTTTTTCAGCCGTTGGTGCCACTGCAGTATATCCCATAGATTTGGTTAAAACACGTATGCAAAATCAGAGGGCAGGCTCCTTTATTGGAGAATTGATGTACCGAAATAGTTTTGATTGCTTCAAAAAGGTTATTAGACACGAAGGTGTATTTGGGTTGTACAGGGGATTGGTACCTCAACTATTGGGTGTGGCTCCCGAAAAAGCCATTAAATTGACGGTAAGTATACTTTATTTGATAAATTTTACTTTCTGCAAGATTATAAAGCCGTTACATATTATTTTTATCATTTTCATTTCGTTATTTTCTATAATGGACTAGTGTTATGTGATGTGTACTGGTTAAAAGTTTGTGATCTACTATTGCTCTACACTTTTTTTGCATATACATTGTATATCTTAACACATTAAACGCCACGTGAGTAGTATTTAACTCACACGCTTTTGGCCCAGGCGCTCTGTGAGTTAAATATGATTCCACAGACTGTGATTCTACGCTATGTTAAACGAATTTACTTCACAGTTTATACGTTATTGATACGCATATAATTTGTACATGACTCCGTAGTTAGATTACTAAAATTAGCTTGCTGATTTATATGAAAATTAATATCTTAATAACCGTTGAAAATAAGACGCCTAATTTCTAGTAGTGGCCCTGATAACATACCAACATATATGTTAAATTATAAATGAGGAGAACATTGGAATACTGGTCAAGCTTTTCAATGATGTTTATTCGACTGGTGATAACCACTAAGATTGGTTAAAGTCCAAATTCATAGCACTACCAAAAAAACAACGCCCGAAAAACTGTAGCGATTATAGAATGATAAGCCTTATGAGTCACACTTTGAAAATATTTCTACGCATCATCCACAGTAGAATCAGAGATAAATGTGAAGAAGACTAGGATGAAACACAATTTGGCTTCAGAAAGTGGAACTCGGGACGCACTTTGCACTAAATGTATTACTGCAGAAATGTCGAGATCAAAGGAAAGACGTCTTTGCTGTATTTATTGACTATGAAAAGGCCTTTGATCGAGTACAGCATCACAAATTAATTACAATATTAAAAGATAAAGGAGTTGATAGTCAAGACATACGATTCATAGAATAGAAAAGTTATACTGGCGTCAAACAGCGACAGCTTGCATAAACAGAAAATCAACAGAAATATGTAAAATACAAAGAGGTGTCAGACAGGGAAGTGATGACATGAATGGACTACAATGCCTTTTAAATGCCATTGATACAGTGGGAAGAAAGTTTGGCCTAAACATAAACTGTTCAAAAACTAAACACATGGTGTTTAGCCGTTAAGCACATCAAGATGCACGATTATATGTTGATGGTCATATTATTCAAAGAGTGTCCAGTTTTAATTATCTTGGTTGCAATATTATTGAACAACTAGATCCAGATCAAGAGATAAAATGTAGAATTGAGATAGCCCGCAGGACATTTTTAAAAATGAGGTCATTCTTCCGTAATGATAACTTGCAACTTCAACTTCGAAAGCGCATGGTTAAATGCTACATTTGATCAGTCCTCTTATACGGTGTCGAAGCATAGCCATCAAAAATATCCACCATTAATCGTCTGGAAGCCTTTGAAATGTGGGGCACAGACGTATACTAAAAATTCCATGGACGGCTATGCTGACAAATGTGGCAGTCCTTGAGAGAGCAAATTCTGCTCGCGAGCTGCTTGATAACATGAAATGTAGAAAGATGGTCTATTTTGGACACGTAGTAAGGGGAGACCGATATAATATTCTTCAACTTATTATGATGGGTGAAATCGAAGGACGCAGAGGAATTGGTAGAAAGCAGGCCTCTTGGTTGAAGAATATCAGGGAATGGACAGGAATAAGGAAAGCTGAGCAACTCTTTAGAATAGCTCGAGACAGAGGCAGTTTCGCCATGTTCACTGTATAAAGTTATTAAAAAATTAAATTTTCATAGATTTGTTCTTTACAAAAAACTACACTATCTATAATTTCCTCTACGTGGCTTGTAAACTGTTCTGCCTCTACGTTTTAACTTATTTGCAGTCGGTCTTTCTTTTTCACAATCTTCCGAGTATGACAAAGACGAAAGAATTTCACTTTCGAAGGCATCACCTACTTCCCCATCACTCATATCAATGATCTCGTCATATATTTTTTACAAATACTGATGTTGTTCTTCGAAAGTATTAAATATTTTCGCCATACTAACAGATACAAAGATGAATACGTTACAGATTCGAGAAACACTTTGACCGTAACGATATCTTTATAGAAAATAAATGACAAGCTGAGTCTGTGAATATAATCTGCAACGAACATGTTGGATTTAACGCTCCGTAAGTTAAATACAATTCACAACCATATGAAGAAAAAAACATTATTAAGAGTTAATTTTAAATTATCATTATTATAGTGCATTTTTTGAATAATTTAATAAAAAAGACATAAAGCCTGAAATAAAAAAAAAATTAACGTGGCGGTTAATGTGTTAAACCCTTTTCCAAACAATGTTTCTTTAATTTGATACTTAAGCGCGTTGTTCTTTCAATGTCAGTCGAAATGGCACTTTATTTTCTTTTTTGTCAAATGTTGATTCATCTTGGACCTGATTGTATAGTAACGTTTTACCAATATTTCCTTAGTGATATTGTGTTATTTTGTTTTATACCATACTTGTCGTCAACTAAATATGTCAAAATCGCATTGCTATCTGTCAAAAATGTTGACATGTCTCTTTTGATCTATAACATTTCATTTTTTTATGAAATACCTTATTGAGAATAAACGACAATTATATAACAAATTCTTTAGTTGACAATTGCAAGTGTAATTTACACAACTAACTTAAAAATGTTTATAATACATACTAACTATTTATGGTTTATAATAACACTAAAGTGTCATTTAAAAATTTTATTGAGTGTATAAATGCAAAAGTTGAAGTTCTGTCTCTTAAAAATTTGAAAATTTGCTTACTTGGCAAACGAACTAATCAAAACGAAACATATTCGGAAGAAAACACGGGCAGACTACTTTCGATCCCTATTTGATGTGACGACAAACGAAAAAATAAATATTGAGGAGCAAGAGTTAAAGGAAACAATAAGAAAATTAAAAAATAGAAAACCACCAGAAGAGGACAGAATACCGAACGAACTAAGGATCCGATCTGACCAAACAAATATTAAAATTAATACAAAATAATAGAACGTAACAGAATTCCTTAAGAATGTAGATCAAGCATGCTAATAGTTTTCTTCAAAAAGAGAAATTAATTTATTAAACACAATACTAAAATAAACAACCAAAGTGATAACAAATAATCTGAATGAAATTATAATACTAGCAGAAGAACAACAAGGTTTTAAGTCGAGAAGATCATTCACCGACGTTATATTTATAATGAGGCAAGTGCAAGTGAAATCATTAGAATAGAACAAACCGGCATATCTATGTTTAGTGGTCCTTAAGAAGGCATTTGATGGGCAAATTAAAGGACGTTATCCACTTACTGTACGCAAGAGAAATACCTCTAGGACAAATTAAATAATCAACAATACAAGAACAATAAAGGCCTCGAGGAGATTCCCTGAGGCCTTTATTGTTCAACCTGATTATGGTTGAAATAATAAAAGAGTAAGAACTAAAAAAGGATACCAAATGGAAGAAAAGGAACTTAAAATAATCTACTATGCAGACGACGTAATACTACTGTCTCAAAGTGAAGATGATTTACGAAGTATGCTGCCCCAATTTAATATAACCGCTAGAAAATTTGCTCTGGAACACATAATCAGAAGTGCAAGAATTGAAAAACCGAATATCAGTATTTCATCGAGAAGGACCAAACTTACTACTGGCATTTGCAGACGATATAGATCTAATAGGAAACACGCAATTAAGGATGAAGGAGACTTTCGTAAGGTTTGAGAAGGAAGCAGAGAAGATGGGCTCCAAATCAACGAACACAAGACGAAATATATGTATATGAGCCGCAATAACCAAAGCAGAGACAGAATCGGTCAGAACATTACCATCGATGACTTTAACTTTGAGCGCGTTAGAGAATTCAAGTATCTTGGAACAACAATAACTGAAGACAATAACGGATCACAAGAAATAAACAACAGGATTCAGGCCGGCAACAGATGTATTTTTGCCCTCCAAAACCTTATAAAATCAAAACAACTAACACGACGTACGAAGATACAGGTCTATAAAACAATCATACGACCCGTTGTGATGTATGGAAGCGAAACGTGGACGATAACAAAGGCAAATGAAGAGAGACTACGTGTTTGGGAAAGAAAAATCCTAAGGAAGATCTTTGGTCCGGTGCTTGATGAAGCATCAGGACAATATAGGATAAGAACTAATAAAGAGCTTGAAGAACTTTACCCAGACGCCAACATCATAAAATAAATAAAGTCCAGAAGACTCCAATGGCAGGACACCTCAGAAGACATTCTGACGAACGAACAGTAAGACTGGTGTGGGAGGAAGTCCCAACTGGAAGGAGACCACGCGGACGCCCTCGTATCCGGTGGCGAGATAATATAGCAGGAGACCTAAGCACTATGGGCGTGGAGAATTGGATGGAGGTTGCTCAAGACAGAAAACAGTGGAGGCATGTTGTCGAGTCGGCTAAAACCCACGAAGGGTTCTAACGCCACGGAGTAAGTAAGTAAGCTAGAAAATTTGACATGTTATTTCTCCAAAAAAGACAAAATGCATGGTTATAGCAGCAAATTTACTAAGATGTAAATTGGAGCTGGAAGGTCAGATAATAGAACAAATGATGGAGTTTAAATATCTCTAGGCATAATGTTATCTGGCTACGTAAAGCTCGAAACATTAGTGGAAGATTAAGTGAATATAGCAAACAGAATCGCAGATTGCCTGAAAAACACGACCTGGCACACAGAGGACAAAAAAGATGTTAGAAACAGCAGAGATGAAAATACTTAGAAAAATTGATGATAACAGTATGAGACAAAGCTAGAAGTACAGATATACGAGGTAGATGCAAGGTGGAGAACATCAAGGACTCAAGAACAACAAGAAATAGAAAAGTAGAATTTACTGGAGGCACATTGAAAAACAGACAGAGTCATATCTACATAAAAAGTTGAAGAAGACTTACTTGGCATTTGGCCTCGGTGTCATGGGCAACAGCCATGCATGGCTGGAAATATATGAGGATGAATTTTATGCCCTATCGAACTACACAATTCTGATTATTATGTGTGTATCTGCACTATTTGTATCTGCTTAAACGCTTTATGTGTGGGTCAGTGTTCGTGTATTGTGTCCCTCTATTGCGTAAGACGATGAATCTCGGAGTTTCTTAATCCCCTATTATTGGTATATTCTTGTTGTTGACTTCTTCTTTTAGTATTCGCAACCAAAGCCGGTTACGTTTTTAGACAGGATAGATCTGAGTGTATTGATTGTTTTAAGTGTTGTTCTGATGTTATACTTATTTCCTATCCTTTTTAATTTTTCTGATATGTCCTTTACATATGGTATTTTTGTCATCCTTGAGTCCCTTCTTGTGAGTGATTCTGAATTGCTAGTGGTGTTTTGTTATTTTCTTTTTCTATCTTGTGGAAATGTTTGTTAATAAATGACAACGGGTAGTCATTTTTTGTTAAAACCTTTGATAAGAGGCCAAAACCCTGGACTATGTTTTCGACTTGCTGTGCTGTTATTTTTAATTGTCTTCATCGTACGAGGTTTGTCTTTTTAATTTTGCATATAGCCGTTTGGAAGGCGCCACCAATAAAATCTTCCGATACAAGTGGTGTATATACAGTGAATTTTTGAAATTAGCACGTCGGTCGAAAAATAGATCTTAGCCGAGAACATTTTCGAACAATAATTTTTAATTACAATTTTCGTAGAGGATTATCTCAATAGCAATGTCTCGCTGAAAATTTCTATGTTGGGAATGAATCATCACACCAGTCAACTATTTCCCACTGCTACTACGAATTTCAACGTGCTCGCTCCAGTCTCGACAACGAATCTAGGCCGGGTACACCCACAACACCAGTCGCTCAACAAAACATTGAAGCGGTTCATCAGCTAATTAAGGATAACCGCCATGTAACATACCGGGAAATAGAGACATATTTGAGTATTTCAAAAACTTCGATCCCAAAGATCCTAGATGAAGAACTGGGTGTTACGAAGTTGGTTTCCCATTGGACCCCTCATTTGCTCACAGAAGAGCAAAAATTCGTTCGCGTCAATTGGCGTCAACAAACATTGGAACGGTTCAACAAAGGAAGCTCAAAAAATGTTTATAGTATTGTTAGTGGCGACGAATCTTAGATTTACTCCTACGAACCAGAAAATAAAAAAAAAAACAATAAAAAACGAAAAAAACCAACAAAATAGATCCGTTCTAGAAGTGTGTCAAAGAAAATGGTAGCAACTTTTGTGTCCAAATCGAGTCATGTGGTAACAATTGGCTTAAAATATAGAAGAACGGTAACGGTATATAATCTTTTGTTTGCCAGAAGTTATCGCGAAACTCCCACAAAGAAGCACACAACATAAATAATCCTACATCCGACACCTTATGGCCCCGACCTAAGTCCCAACGACTTCTTCAAGTTCCCAAAGATCAAGAATTAAATGCCTGGACAGGGATTCCAGTCGCCAGAAGATGTCATCGATGCCTTTAAAAATGTATCGATCTTAGTGGGACAGATTTTGAAAAGCAGTTAAGTACTATAGGTCTATGCCTATATTTTTTGTCTTTATGTCCATATGCAAAACTAAAAAGGCAACCTTTGTATTCCACTCTAGATGTTTTTGTGATGGTGTTCGTGAATTGCTGGTCTTATTTCAATCAGAAGTTGTGACTAATTACTCATATTTAACGGTTTTTTGCATTGTTTTTATTTCGTTTTCTTTTTTTTTTGCTTTAGTTTAACTACCTAAACCTTTTGTGTGTGATTTTAGGGAATCCCATAAAATTTGTTTGTCGTATCTGAGTCCTTAACTTTTTCTTATGAAACTAATTTATAATTTTTTTGACATGTTTTAACACTTTAATTATTTAATATTACAGTACTTTGTCGGAAAATATTTTGGTAAGTTTCTCGACATCAATAAACAATTAACATATAGCTGTTTTAGTAAAGTGTATTATATCCTATTTTTCCTCCATTTGTAGGTAAACGATTTGGTCAGGGACAAACTTATGGACAAAAATGGTAATATTCCATTATGGAGTGAAGTACTTGCTGGTTGTTGTGTAAGTATTGAAAGACTTTATAATTGTTTAAAAAATTATCATTTAATTTTTTTTCGTATTTTAGGCCGGTGGTTCTCAAGTGGTATTTACCAATCCTCTGGAAATAGTGAAAATCAGACTTCAAGTTGCTGGTGAAATTGCTGGAGGTGCAAAAGTACGGGCCTGGACGGTAGTTAAAGACTTAGGTTTTCTAGGATTGTACAAAGGTGCAAGGTGGGACATATTTCTTAGGATAAAGAATATTTTGTTTACTAAATTTAAATTTTTGAAGCGAAGCTTTTTTTATTATTATTAGGCGAGTGTCACGGATCTAGGGCTACAAGATGGCGACGTCACGAGTAGCATAAAAAAATAGCGGTTCTTCGCATCGATTCATTACACATTTTTTTATAGTCATCATATATTTATTCCAAAGAGGTTTAAATTAAAAATTGCATGAAAAATAACTAACAAAATACAGGCATTAAATGAGAAGTAAAGCAATAAAAGAATACTTGTTAATAAAAGATTCGATTCGCAACGATTGTCAACATTTAAAAGTGTAAATGTTTAAAAATGTATTATTTTTAATTATAGTAATACCCTAGGTGGTAGGCAAAATGATCGTTGCAAGATAACAGAGATATCTATCTAGATAAACGATAAAACGATTTTTACTCGTTCGCTGTCTAATTAGGAATGTTAAATATTAATTGAGTCTTCTAGTTCCAAAACCGGCATTTGCAAAAAATTAAAAAAAAAAGAGTTAAAGATTCTTGAAAGCTTCCGTCTGATAAATGAAAAATTTTTAAAAGCGGCCATTTACCATACTTAAACTATATTAAAAATGAGGGTTAGTTCCAAAACCCGCCAACTGCGTTAATTCGGCGACTCAGTGATAATGCGCGCCACCTACAACGTGTGTTGACATGATACTATAACAAAACCAGATAACTCAACGCGCATTGTTCTTGTGACGCAAACCCGAGACAACTTGCCAAAATGCTAAATTGTCAAAATTAATGACAGTAAGTTAAACTTTAAAATTAAATTTAAATTTTTCATTTGATGCAATTCTAGTTATATAAAGAAAAAGAATTAATATTAATAACAGCAGAGCAAATGTTTCTATGGATAATAATAAATGTTTCTATAGATAATAATATATACTAATGCCCATTTTAATAGAACTTGAAGTAATACTTTATTTTTGATAGGTCTTTAAAAAAAGTTACTTTTGATGTATGTAGTATGTAGTGAACTGGAACATATTTTTCGTAGTTATAATGGCGACATATTAAAAATAACAAAAAATTATTTAAAAAACTTAATAGAAGCTGCAAAATATGTAAATGTTAGCGAAGATGTAAAATTACTGTTTTTAGAAGTAAAATGTATTTAAAATAAGAATTCTAAATCAAAATATTACAGATAATTACAATACCGCAAAAGAAAAATCATAAAAGATTTTAAAATAGATGTCTAAATGATATTCATAAAGTCTCAAGTTTGACCCGCTTTTCCTTTATGGTCAAATTCTTTACAATTTGCTGGCCTTTTATATTTAATTTATGTTTTGTAGCAATATTTATTTTGTTTGTAATACACGCAATCAATTCGTAGATTTATATATTTCTTTAATTAATTTTACAAATTACTTATTAATTTTCAAAACACGTTTGCACAGAAAGTAACTAGTTATGACTTCTTAGTGCAATATATGGCATCGAGGTATACTTACCTTTAACAGTTTAAGTTTTGAAGTTGTTCATTATAGTAATGGAACAACGTTGCCATATGATGCATCGTTAACATATGATACATACAAGTCCACTGGCTTTATCTCGCTATGACGACATGCGCAAAGTCAATTAAAATTAGAACAGCAAGTGAGCATATCTTGTTATAGTATCATGGTGTGTAGATAGGTTAAGTTTCACATGAAACTAGCATTGATCATTGTTTTGTTTATTTTTATGCACATATCTTTGTAAAGGTTTAATATTCTATATTTTCATTAATTTTATCTGCATAAATAAACTTATGGATTTATTAATTCCACAAGAAGTTTATTTAACAAGAAAAAGAAAGAGAAATTAGAGCAATTGGAAGAAAAACAGAGACAAAGACAAAAAGAAAATTTATAAATATAATAAACTTACAAAAAGTGAAATAACGTTGCATCAAAAATTTTATAGGGATGAAACAAAATCAACCCAAGACTGTTAAGTATGTTTATGGAAGTCAACCTCATTGTAAACACAAGGATGTTAAAACGGTAACAACAGAATATTTTATTACTAATAAGAGATTAAAACTGTATCGTGTATTTAGGGAAAAGTTTTTAAGGTATAACTAAGCACGTGTACAATGAATCCTTGCCCGTGTTAACAAACATGGAAAGGTTCCATTTAAAACAACAGGAGGAAATAGGAGAACTATACATTTTGCTCAAAAATTACAAAGCGTTAAGAATTTTAATTAAAACTTTTAGAGGCATAGAAATTCACTACTGTCAAAATAAAACCGCTATTCGGATCTATTTACCAAGCTATTTGAAGATTAAATGTATGTGGCGCTTATATCAAAAACAATCTACCATAGACTTGTGGTAAAAGAAAGCTATTTTCGTATGGTTTTTAATTGCAATTTCAATATTGGTTTTGGAACTCCAAGGACAGATGTATGTTCTATCTCTATGTAGCTCAAAATCTATCATGTGTTGAATTAGGCCTCTCTCATTTGTCTCTGTCTTCTGTTTGTCTTTTCCACATTGTACCTGCGCTTTGCTCAATGTCATCTTTTCATCTCATTTGTGGTCGACCTCTTGACCTTTTTGCATTATATGGTCTCCAGCGACCAATTTCTTTATTCCATCTTCCATCTCGATATCTTTCTATGTTCTACCTGCATCGAATTAGTGGAAAGAATAAAAATAGAAAAGGACAAACAGAAAAAAACAAATCTAATGTATTGCAAACGTGTCCATTCTCTGAAAGCAAAAGCTTTTATTCTGAATTAAAAGAAAAAGACCCAATGATAATGACATTTTCTTTTGATTGCCAAAAAAATCAAACTCTACCCAGGGTCCCGAATCAATGGGCATACTATGCCAGGCAGCTATATCAGTACAATGTCACCATTGAAAAAAGACAATGTGTTTATTTATGCATGGAATAAAGTAGAGCATGGAAAAGGTCAATTGAAATTGAAATCTTTAATGAAAGTATAACCCGAATAAAACGAGTATCAGATGGTTGTCCCGGGCAGAACAAAAATTCAACTGTCCTCGGAATGTTAATGCTTTGGTTAAGTAGACATGCTCCTGAACATGTGAGGGAAATCCAATTTATTTTTCCTGTAGTTGGCCACAGCTTCTTGCCCCGGATCGTGTGTTCGCCAGGATAGAACAAGTAGTGTGTTCGACAGAATCATCGCCAATCCAGAGGAATACATTGACATTTTTAAAGAGCACGGAACTGTAATAACTCTAGCCAACGAGTGCATTGTATACAACTGGAAGGAGTATTGCCATGAAATAGTCAGGCAGCCAGGGCAGTGGCACTTCAAATGTGCGCCTACAAAGAGGTTTTTTATTAAAAAAAAATAACAATGGCAAAATTTTGGTTCGTGGGGAAGTCGCGTATGAACATGATATGGGAAATTATAAAAGCATTTTAAAGAGAAGGAAGAACCTAGGGGAAATACCGACTAAGACAATACAACAGCCAGGAATGGTAAACATCAACCTATTAAAGCTTAATGACGTACAAAAGTTGCTACTTTGGTGAAGAATGGGCTAATTTTGAACAACTTTTCTATTATTGTAAGCTATTAAGGAATGATAACCAGTCTGAACACGCTGTGCATAACGATGATGTGAGTTGTACACAAGAGATGGCAATGGATAATCTAGACGAAAATTACAGCCACGTGTAAATTTTTATTTTTTTATTCATTTTTGAAATGTTAATGAAATATGTTGTTAAGATAAGATCTCAAATATGTAAACACGCATGGGATAATGAACATGGGTTCAATGAAATATTTCAAATGTAGTCCTAAAAGAAACGGATGGTAAAAAAAAGAAAAATCAAAGAAGCGGCTATAATTATGCTAAACGAGGCCTATTGTGTCGCAAATTCCTCGGCAGAATGTAGTAGGATCTGGTTACCAATATTGAAAGAGGAAGTTATTAATAAGAAAATACCAGTATTAGTAACTCAGTAACACATAGAGGATACATCATTTGTGTTTTTTAAATAACGAAACATATAAAATCAGAATTTTGGTGTTTATTGAAGGTAAACTAAATGCACGAACAAATACTTACCATGTCGGGATAGTATTATGAGGTTTTTTCCTAGTTTTTCCCTCATAATTGACTATAGAATCACTAACAGGAGAATTTTACTGTCATCATGTCATGTGTTTGTCTTTTTAAAGATGAATTACATGCTATGATTTTTTCTGACGCCTACTTTAAAATTCATAATGTTTTGTCTGAATTGTCAATATAAATGAGTCAGATAAAATTAAATTATTAGAAGAATTTTTCACTATATGTAACAAAAAACAAAAGTTGTTTAATTTACTGTTTGTATTTTGAGAACGATTTCCGAAGTGGAAATGGAAACGCCAATGAACGTATTTTTATCTTACTCTTATCTAAAAAAAAAAATTGTCAGTGAGAGATAGTGATTAACGAGAATTTTTTAAAATGGCTTGTTAGCGAATATCCTGGTTTAATTCGATTTCATGCTGAGAAATTTTATTGCGCACTCCCCATAAGGGTTGTCTAGAATGTTTCTAGGCCAGCCTATCCAAAAGAGATAAATTTATTTGCCGTCGCAAGCCGATTTTGTTTCGCGTTAAGTTTCCTGGAGTACATGGAAATTTGGAAGTTTGGAAGGGATAATGAATTATTTAGAACCCCAGTCAATCATTGCTAAAATTTACTGGGGTGTCTGCTTGTAGAGGGACTTCTTCTTTCGGAATGCGGACTTGTTTCTTATAATAGAGGGACTTTTGTTTCCTTGTACGTAGATATTTTCTACTGAACATATTTACTGGGTTTATTTGGAGTGTATTTAGCATTTTACTTCCTCTTGCTGCAATTTATTACTCACACCACACTCTAGCTACAATTATGTTGCCTTTTATTACATAATCCTCGTTATTTAACAACACAATTATACACAACGAATTTAAAAGGTTTCGCTAACTTAATTGATAATCTGTAGCAACGTTTTTTTGTGTCCGTTATAAACAAACAGACTACGAAAAATAACTGGCAATATAAATTTTGTTGTGTTGTTTAAACAGCAGAACCATTAATTATTTTCAATGGACCAATTTATTTAATGACGCTTATATCTCCAATTATTTTAGGGCTTGTTTCCTTCGTGATATACCTTTCAGCGGTATCTACTTCCCAGTCTACGCACACACTAAGGCTAAATTTGCTGACGAGAATGGATACAATAGTCCATTGACACTTCTCTCGGCTGGTATGGTAGCTGGTATGCCTGCAGCAGCATTAGTAACTCCTGCTGATGTAATTAAAACTAGGCTTCAAGTCGTTGCGAGATCGGGACAAACGACCTACAATGGGTTATTGGATGCGGCTAGAAAGATATTTAAGGAGGAAGGATTTAGTGCGTTCTGGAAAGGAACTACAGGTAAGTTTATAGTTTATGAGCATACGAAGCGTACTAGTATAAAAAAAATTCTCAGCTTGTTTATAAGATACGAATATGAAATATTAGAATCGAACATGATCTTTAAATATTATTTTATCTTTGAATTAAACAAAAAAGTTTTTTAGTTCCCATCAATAGCCTGTTTTCTCGAATGCATCTAAGTTAACGTCTCAAAAAGTAGGTGTGTGATTGCGGACACTAATAGTCAGGATTGGCACATATGAAAAAAAAATCCAACGGGGTTACTTGATTAAGATAAAATATTATTTAAAAAAATTCATGTTCGTATCTAATAAAGGAGCTGAGAAAAATGTTTTTGAAAATACCCGTTTTTTAGCCGTGTAATCTGCATTAGTACCTTAAAATTCTGCAAAAATAATAGAAGATATATTTTTCGGAAGATCAGCTTTATAACAACCCATCATAGCAACTATATTACCAAATCTAACAACTACGATGTACCAATATGTAGAGAATCTTACAGGAATATTCAACTTCTTGGTAGAAACGGGTTTGAGCGATAGATTAGAAGGGTGGAATCTTATTGCAGATCTTTTTTTCGTCTTTATAGAGGGGGTGTCTGAAATTCTCAAAAGACATCTCAGTCCAGGACGTCGCCTGACTGACCTTAGTGCAGGATTCGTTCTTCGTACTCCCAGCGATAGTTCCGGAGGGACTTTAAAATGCCCCCTCGTCGCCGAGTCTACGACGAACGCCTACCTACTAAACTAGACCTTCCTCTGTCATCCAGCGATCCGAAAGAGGATTGGCCGCTGTAAGGCCGGCATCACTTCCAAAGCACTACTTCATTTATTCATTCTCCATTCATCCACACTTCATTCATCATCAAGGAGGCTCAATGTCTCGGTCGAGGTAGCTCGTAGAAGACCCTCATCGTTTCTAGTACGGCATCATTCCCAGACGGGCATTTTCTCTTTCCCACAGTCTGACTCACGCACTCAAAACTCATACAGTCTGGCCCACTTTTCTGGCTTCAGCTGCCAGCATCTTTCACTCTCACCTTTGCCGTTGGTCCAGCTGTCTTTCTTCCTCTTATTTTTTCTTGATCACTGAACGGATATAGTTGTGTATGTTAGTCCAACCTGATTTATTTTCAATCATTTTCTCAATCATTTCTCTCACTAACAAAATTGACACCTGTCTCTCTCTCTCTCCATTCTGTTCCTTTATACTATCTATCTGCTGCAATCTAAACATCGCATGTGTCACAGTGTCCGAGTTTCCACAATATAGGCATTCACCTGTGTCAGCCTTTCCGAACCTAGAGAGGTAGGCCCTAAAACACCGTGTCCTGTGAGCACCTGCGTCAGGAAATAATCCAGTCGCCTGTGGCCACAGTTCACCAATCTCTTATGTTCGGGATCAGCATTTTCGTCCACTGTGCCACATCCTCCGTGTTATTCCATTCTTCTTTCCATCTTTTAACTGGCCTTTCCCTTTCCTATCTTCTCTTGGCCACAGTAAGGTTGGGCCTCTTCTCTCACAGAGCTCTTTTCTTTCCACCGCCAAACATGCAACGGAACACATCCAGTGATGGTTCACAAGGCTGCCGCAGACAGTCCTGTAAGCGCATGCTACTCATAACAGACTTGTTCTCTCCACTTGTGTCATGAACATCCTATAAGCCGTTATCTCTACCGCCTCGCTCTAGACCGGTGCCGCGTATAGGACGATCGACTGTACAACACCGTGTAAGACCCTCCTCCTTTCGGATTTGGGTCCCCTCATGTTGGGCAACTGTCAACCATTCAGGAAAAACTAAATACAGTTCACATATATGCTCCTACAGCGGAGAGTAGCGAAGAAAACAGAGAAGAATTTTATAAAACTATTGAACAAACACTCAAAGTTGTTAAGTCTAGAGACATTACCATGATAATGGGGAATTGGAATTGGGAAAGGAGAATGTGGCAAATGGGTTGGAAAATATGGTCTCGGCCAAAGAAATGAAAGAGGTGATCGGCTATTGCAATTTTGCCAGGAAAATAATTTTATAATTAAAAACACATTTTATCAACTACCAAGAAGACGAGTATACACGTGGAAATCTCCTGGGGACACTAAAGACCATATTATACGAAATCAAATAGATTATATAACCATAAACAACGTATCCAGGAGCAGATATAGTCAGACCACCATCCAGTAGTGGCACACTTCTGAATAAAACTTAAAAGAGTACAAATACCTAAGCCCAAACAAGTAAGATATCAATTCTTTAAATCAATATAAGGTTGAATGTTCGAATAATTAAACTTTGAGGGTATACAAGCATTTAGGCAAATCTTGAAAAACTTGAAAAGACAGAGAAGATACCAGAACTAGACATTAATAAACACTGGGCCATTATTAAAAAGAACGTGCTGGAGCCCCCTAAAAATATTCTGAAGAGAGAAAAACCAAAGTAACAGAAAGAATGGATGAGTGACATTTGTTATTGATGAATTCTCGAAGACTACCGAAAGGTAAAAATGAAGAATAGTATAAGCATATTAACACAGAGATCAAAAGAAAAATCCGCGATGCTAAAAAACAATGGTTACAAGACAAATGTAAGGAGATTGAAAACTTGGAAGCCAAATATGATTCGTTCTATCTTCACAAGAAAGTTAAAGAAATTATCAGCAATAGAAACAGGAAGCAGACAGTACTTATAGACCAACAAGGGAACATGATAATGGAAACAGAGGAGAAACTAAAACATTGGCAGACATATATAGAAAAACTGTTTTACGACCAAAGGCTTGTGATAATTTTCCAGAGGAGACAGGTCCAGAAATAAGCAAAGAAGAAGTAATGCAAACGGTGAGAATAGCAAAACTCCAGGACCAGACGAGCTACCAGCGGATATACTAAAGTTGATAGACGAAGATAGAATCCATTTGTTAGTAGACTTATTTAACAAAATTTATGAAAACAGTATGATATCGGTTCGGATCATAATCCAGTAGTATCTGTGATAGAAGCTAGACCAAAGAAGATAAGAAAAGCCATCATTCCAGCATTAGACTTAAGCCAGCTTAAAAATGAACATCTACGACAAACAGTGCGAGAAGAAATAAACACCAGCCTCAGTGTAGCAGAAAGCCAAATCCGCAGAACAGACAACATAGATGAAAAACTTAAGTATATAAATACTATAATAAGAACTACGGGAAAGAAACATCTAACCAAATCTGCAAAGAAACATAAGGTGTGGATGACACCAGACATTCTAGAACTAATGGATGAAAGACGTAAAATGAAGAATAATGCAGAAAAAATACAAAGAGGTTGATAAGAACATAAAGCAAAGAATAAGAAATGCCAAAGAATCATGGATTACAGAACAATGTGTAGAAATGGAAAACTATGAAAGAAAGTATGACACGTTCAATATACATAAAAAAGTAAGAGAAATTACAGGAACCCAAAGAAGACGTCAAATAAGTTTGCTTAAGAACAAAGATGGAAAGATTATTATAGATTTAACAGAGAAAATTAATAGATGGAGTGAATACATAAGAGAATTATTTGAGGACAACAGAAATAACATTGTTCTGATATATGGCGAAACGGGACCTGAAATTCTAAAATGTGAAGTAGAAATGGCACTTAAAAATTCCAAAACTGGGAAGGCAAATGGACCGGATGAGGTTCCTACCGAATTGCTAAAGCTCTTGAATGATGAATCAATAGGTATAATATTGCACTTATTTAATACAATATACAATACTGGTATTATACCTCAAGAGTGGCTGTTGTCTACATTCGTTACACTGCCAAAGAAATCTAATGCTAAAGAATGTTCAGAACATCGAACAATATCTTTAATGAGCCACCTACTAAAGATATTTCTAAAAATCATCCACAACCGAGTTTATCAAAAGTTGGAGTCAGATATTAGTAATACACAGATGGGGTTCAGAAAAGGGCTTGGTGCTCGAGAAGCTCTCTTCGGTTTGAATGTTCTTACACAAAGATGTCTAGACGTTAATCAGGAGGTACATACGTGTTTTATCGATTTTGAGAAAGCGTTTGACAGAGTACGCCATGATAAGCTTAGAGAGATTCTTGAAAGGAAGGACATAGATAATAAAGATCTGCGAATAATTCTCAATCTATATTGGAATCAGAAAGCTAACATCAAAGTAGAAACTGAAACATCACAAGCAATAGAAATACGTAGAGGAGTACGACAAGGTTGCATTTTGTCACCTCTGTTATTTAATGTATATAGTGAAAGCATCTGTCAGGAAGCCCTTTTACAAGCAAACGGAGGAATCGTAATTAATGGAGAGATTGTAAATAATATTCGATACGCGGACGACACTGTACTAGTTGCAAGAACAGTAGAAGAATTACAAAGATTACTTACAAACATAAATATTGCTTGCAACAATTATGGTATAAATATCAATATTAAAAAAACCAAGTATATGGTCTTCAGTAAAAACATGACACAACCAGCGTATATTAGTATAAACGGCACTCAAGTTGAAAAAGTATCAAGTTACAAATACTTGGGAACTTTAATAAACGAAACTGGAGACCAAAACAGTGAAATAAAAAGACGTATCGAAATTGCTAGGGCCACCTTCATAAAGATGAGAAAATTCTTTTGTAACAGAAATATAAGCATCCCTCTACGATTAAGAATGCTGAGAGGCTATGTATTTAACACTCTATTATACGGTGTAGAGGCCTGGACTCTCAAACAGAACAACATGAAAAATATTGAAAGTTTCGAGATGTGGTGCTACCGTCGAATGCTGAAGATTAGTTGGGTTGAAAGAATAACAAACTGTGAAGTAATACGAAGAATAGGAAAAGACCCAGAGATTTTGTTAACGCTAAAGCGAAGAAAACTCGAATATTTTGGTCACCTGATGAGAGGACATAAATACGCATTACTTCAAAATATAATGCAGGGAAAAATAGAAGGAAAACGGAATCCAGGCCGTAGAAGAATGTCATGGTTGCGGAATTTGAGAGAGTGGTATAGCTGCACCACTAATGAACTCTTTAGGTCAGCCGTAAACAAGGTCAGAATAGCCTTGATGATTTCCAATCTCCGATAGGAGCGGCACAAAAAGAAGAAGAAGATGAAAACAGTATAATCCCTGAAGAATGGCTTAGATCGACCTTTGTCCCTCTTCCCAAAAAGGTACATGCTAAGCAGTGCAGTGAGAATCGACTCATACTTTAAAAATATTACTCAAAATAATTCACAATAGAATTTACAGAAAATTGGAAGAAGATATCGGAGAAACTCAGTTTGAATTCCGGGAGGGATATGGAACTCGCGAAGCATTATTTCCCTTTAACATCTTGACACAGAGGTGTTTGGATGTGAATCAAGATGTTTTTGCTTGTTTCATTGATTACAACAAGGCGTGTGATAACGTCAAGCATGACCAACTTTTAGAGATCTTGAAAGCTAAACAGTTAGACACTCGCGATATAAAAATAATATCTACTCTGTATTATAGTCAGAAGGCAGTCGCACGCATCGAAAATAGCACAACTAATGAAATTCAAATTAAAAAAGGAGTTAGACAAGGATGTATGCTGTCACCAATGCCATTTAATCTCTATTCGTATGAAATTATGAAGAAAGCATTGCAGGAAGAAGAGACTGGGATAAAAGTTAACGGCCAACCAATTAATAATATTAGATACGCAGATGATACGGTTTTAATGGCGGAGTAGTCACAGCTAGTGAAGAGAAATGGTTAACAATGGATGTCAAGAAGACGAAATTCATGATTATTCAAAAAAAAAAACAAAGATTGAATGCAAACCTGTACATTCACAATAACGGAATCGAAGGGGTGCACAAATATAAATACTTGGGAACAAGTGTTAATAACAACAATGACATCACAGAAGAAATAAAAACTAGAATTGGAAAGGCTCGAGTTGCTTTTGTTAATATGGTATGTATGTATGCTGGGAAGTCATGACATTAACTTAAACCTGAAAATGAGATTGGTTAGATGTTACATCTTTTCGATATTGCTGTACGGAGTAGAGACTTGGACTTTAAACAAGAGCAATATCGATAAACTAGAGGCCTTCGAAATGTGGATATATAGAAGAATTTTGAAAATACCTTGGACAGAAAAAATAACAAATAGTCTAGTTCTTCGAAGAATGAACAAAGAACGGGAGCTGTTGATCACCATCAAGAGAAGAAAGTTGGAATATCTTGGTCATGTGATGAGAGGGAAAAAGTGCCGATTGTTCCAGTTAATTATCCAAGGAAAGATTCAGGGCAAACGACGCGTGTGAAGACGACGTATATCTTGGTTGCGCAATTTAACAGACTGGTTCCAGTGCACATCTAACCAATTATTTAGAGCAACAGCTTCAAAGATGATTGCAATGATAATTGCCAAACTCCGTAGCGGAGAAGGCACTTGAAGAAGAAGAAGAATGTTGGGCATCACCCTCCCCAACGCAGCCGCACTATTGGCAGCTTTTCGGACCACCTCCCGCACGTGCTCCCCCATTTTCCATTCTGGTGCAATGTCACTCCTAGGTACTTGTTTCTTGGGTTTTAGACATGCTCCCGCACGTCTAAAACACTTTGCCTATTTCTTTTCCCCTTCAAATGATGGCTCCGGTTTTTTCTGCCGCAAGTTTCAATCCGTGCTGCGTCATCCATTTCTTTACGACACGGAGAAGAAGGTTGTACCCTCTCCATATTCACAGTGCATAACCCCGTGATATACCAGGTTTACTAGCGTCGGGCCAAAGGCAGATCCCTGGGGTACCCCGGTCGTCACGTCCACGATCGTGCCCTTTTTCACCAAAATCCTTCTCTCGGACAGATACTCCGCCACCACATTCATCAAGTAACCAGGACATTCTCACTCTTCCATTGCCTTCATTACCTCTTTCCACTGCAGCGTATTGAACGCATTCTTAACACCAAACAACAGCAGGACCGCCCAACGATGTTCATCCCCTATGTTGCGCAAAGCTTCGAGTACACTCATGATTGCATCAATCGTGCTTTTCTCTCTACAAAAACCAAATTGCCTCCGAGATAAACAACCTGACCTCTCAATCATGTCGTCTATGCATACTCGTAGCATCCTTTCATACAACTTACTGATACATGGAAGAATTTTCTTAATGCGGACTTTAGAAAAAGTATCTTAGCGGTAGAAATGGATTATATAAGAAGCGCAATAATATCAAGAAGGGAAAGGAATGAGGAAGTATGGACTCGAATGAAAGGAGAAGAAATAGTGGTGGACCGAATTGAACAATGCTCCTTGAACGCTTAATAAGAATGCATGACGAGCGATGGCCTAAAATATTATTTCAGTGGACATCTCCAGGAAGAAGAAAAAGACTTATACCACGCATAATGGTAAATATGGAATAAGAACCTCAGAAGACTGAAGAAATGGAAATATACAAAAAGAGGATGCCTTGACGAGAGATGATTGACGAAGGATGATGGGAATGTTGCAAAACGCTGTGAAATACATATTGTATTTTGTTTATACCCATAACTATTTTTACGATAAGTGTAGTGTTATTGTATAGATTCGTATACACTATTATTACTTATTTCACTATTACTTTTTACTATTATTTATTTAATCTATACACATTCTTATTCTGATTTTTAGCTCGTGTCATGAGGTCTTCCCCACAATTTGGTGTTACCCTAGTTACATATGAATTGCTCCAGAGATATCTCTATGTCGACTTTGGAGGAACGTAAGTATAGTTAATTTATTATTTACTCTTTTATTATATATTTTTTGCTTTTCGATGGGGAAAGTTTGTTGGAATATTTTACGTCAGTTGAAGAAACCCAAGTCAAATCTATTATCAAAGAATATAGACGCATATAGAAGGACATTTTGAATGGGCGATTTGGTCACGGTTATTATACTTTAAAACATTTTGAAGAGTGCGACTGCATAAACTCAAGCCGTGGCCGTCGGCTTAAAACCATATTAGGAAATATATAGTTAGGAGTACAGGAGTACGATGGGAGCTATTTAACTTATGCTCCCATGCTTAATAAAATTTCTATGTATATAAAAAAACCGTGAATTTATTTATTTTAAAGTCTACAAGATAGGAAAAATTCCCAAAATCACAGTTTTTAGCGTTTGTTTGGGTTTTTCAAGGTGGCGCACCTGTCGGAAAAATCTCAAAAAAAAAACAGAAATATAGTGCAGAAACTCGAAAAATACCCAAAAAAACACACTTTTTGTGGATTTTTGAAGGTAGCACACCTAACGGAATAAAACTGAAAAAAAAAATATCAGAAATATAGTTTTTGATTAAATAGATATTATAGAACAAAACTATACCTGCAACGCTATCTCCAAAGTAAATTTATAATAGCCTTTTTTCGAAAATAAATGTATTTATTGAGTGTGAACCCTTACCTATGCGTGTGAATTTTTTCAAAATTTTAAATTGATTGCAACCCACCGAAAAAAAAAATAAATAAAAGCGAAAAAATTACGTTTTTGGGGGTGGAAGAGTCTTATTTTTTAAACACAGAACGTAAAAAAATGAAAAGTATTGAATTCTGTAAGGTCATTTTGTCTATTTTAATGGTAGGTACCCCTTACGATTTTATATTATCGATACATTGTTTGCCCTTTTTTCTCTCTTCATACGTTCTACTCTTTCCTCAACTTAAATTATATTTTCCTTTAGTGTTATCGTTTGCTATTCTCTCGTTTCCTTGACTTTTATTGAAATATCGTTTATTTTATCATTCATTCTGTTTATCATATGCATTATCGTTTCTATATTTTCTTCGATTTTTGTGTAAGATCCTGGCGGCGTTCTGGCCATTTTTTGCTCCTTACTAAGCCTACTTCTTTATCATTTTCATCACATCATTTTTAGTGATTGTCACTGAAACTCAACTTACAATCATTGTCAAAGTCTGTCCTTTTTTTTACTTCTTGTCTGACGTTTATCTGACTCTTTATCTATGTTATTTGGAATTGACACTATTAAACTGATTCTATTTAATGAATTGATTAATATTATTTTTTAACTTACTTTTATTAAAGGATTTATAATCCTTTCGCACTTCCTACTGACATTTAAGTAACTGAAGACCTTAGTGCAAAAAGGTGATAAGTAGCAACTAGGTTCGCTGAATCGGTCTCTTTTAGTTACGTATAATGCCGGGACAAAATTCTGAAGAAACTGAGCCATTTCAGGGGTCGGGAAGTGGATACAAAATTAATTCCAAAAGTGACAGCTTAGAAAGTTTGAAGATGATAGTGCAGAAACAGAAGCGAGGTAAGCTTAGCAGGGAGGGAAGAAGATAAAGCCAGTTTAGAAATGGAAAAGTAAACGAGCACGAGGTAGGAGTGTATTATAAGTTTTAGAGACCAAATTGTTTCTTCTAGAAGAGAAAAACTTACAAAGTAAAAGTGTTTTGCCATTGCAAAGGTACCTTCAACTGATGCATTTTATCTAAGACAATTGTAGATGTACAAGTGTTGTGTAAACTCATCGAAAAATGAAATATCTCATTTCTATATGTAGCTAAAAAGGGCGCTAATGAAGTGAGCTTCCTGCAACAATACATAAATTTTATTTTGCCCAAAAATATAAAAAGGTTGTATTTATTCTCTGACAACTGCTGTCCACAAAACAAGAGCAATACCATCGTTTGATATCTTGTTGCGTTTTTAAAGATAGGACGGTTTGCCTCCATTGTACATCGTTTCCCGTGTAAAGGTCCTTTGGAATAATTGAAAAGAAACAACGGATTGTTGACCGAATGTACTTTCCACAAGAGTATAAAAACTTGTTCAAGGAAATTTTCAGTAGTAGATGTTTCTCAAAAAATGATTCTAGATTATGTTAGCAGCGTAAAATTGTTTTGCTTGGCGAATCCAAGAAATATTGATAAAACATAATTTTCGGTTAGTTCCTACCGAATTTTTTGGCATTCTAAACATTCTGAAGATACATAATGTTCTATTTCTGCAAGTGGAACTTCGTTCTTAAAGTTCAACTTATTAAAATATAATCAAGTATTATACTGCTCCGTTACCATTGAAAGATGTCAAATATAGAAATGTTATGACACTTTTTTTCGAGTACTTCGCAAAATTATAATGCACTTAGCGGTATTAATCAACAATTAGAAAATCAACCAGTGGAAGATTCTACATCAACCACAGAAGGAAGTGACCTAAGTGACATCGGTTTATAGTAAGTTTTTTGAGTTTTGTGTTAATATTTTTAAAATAAGATTTATCCTTTTTTGGACCAAAATATGTTTTTTCTGTTCCATTGCTGTAGTTAAGTCCTAGTTCGTTTTTTGTTGTTGTATATTTTGTATAGAATAAAAATAACAATCAAAGTAATAACAAATAAATTGAATAAAATTATATCACTAGCAGAAAAACAACAAGGTTTTAGGTCGGGAATATCATGCACCGACGCTATATTTATAATGAGGCAAGTGCAAGAGAAATCATTAGAATACAACAAACCGGCATATCGATGTTCCGTGGACATTACAAAGGCATTTGACCGGGTCAAATTAAAAGACGTTATCCACTTACTGTACACAAGAGAGATACCTCTAGGAATAATCAAAACGATCGAAAATATCTTAGAAAACAACACAATAAAAGTAAAAGTAGAAGAAGAACTAACCGACGCTATTGAAGCTGGCAATTGGATAAGACAGGGAGATTCTCTGCGTCCTCTATTGTTCAACCTTCTTATGGACGAAATAATAAAAAAGTAAGAAGTAAAAAAGGATACCAAATGGGAGTAAAACAACTTAAAATAATCTGCTATGCAGACGACGCAACACTACTCAAAGTGAAGATGATTTACAACGTATGCTGCACCAATTTAATATAACCGCCAGAAAATTTAACATGTTAATTTCCCCAAAAAAGATAAAATGCATGGTTACAACAGCAAATTTACTAAGATGTAAATTGGAGCTGGAAGGTCAGATATTATCTAGCTACGGAAAGCTCGAAACCGAAGTGGAAGATCAAGTGAATAGAGTAGAGCTGCAGGTTGCTTAAATGAAACAATATGGAGAAATAAAAATATCGGGAAAGAAACGAATGGCAGAATTTACAAAACAGTCATCAGAACCATAATTACATACGCGGCAGAAACAAGACCTGACACAAAAGAGGACAAAAAGGATTGGAAAAATTGATGGTAAGACACTGTGGGACAGAGTTAGAAGTACAGATATACGACGTAGATGCAAGGTGGAGAACATCAAGAACTAAGTAAGAAATAGAAGAGTAGAATGGAACGATCATACAAACCGAATGACAACAAATAGAGTAGTAAAGATGGCAAGAGACGGTTCCCCAATAGGAAGACGATCAGTAGGAAGACCACGAGACGATGGAACGACAACTTAGTGAAGGCACATTGAAAAACAGACAGAGTCTTGTCTACAGGGTGGTGAATCGTCAAACGGGCCATAGGAAACTCAATGGGAAATTCTAAATGACTGAATTCCTGCTTCCCTAATTATTTTACACCAAAAGTCATGGGAAACTATTTGTAGAGGACTCAAATATGTATCAAAAACAAATGTTAAAATTGTTCTACGATTTAAACTTATTCCAAAATTTTGCAAAAATATAATACATTTTTCAGGCCAGACGCCGTGAAAAAATGTGTATTACGTGTTGCGTTCATATTGATATTTCTTATATTTGACAATATTTAAATCTATTATTTAAATGGCCAACATTTTTATTTTGTGATCTACTGTTTAAAAAAATTAAGTTGATTAAAAAATGTACTCAGTTGAGAAAAGCAATAATAAAAATGTTTTATTCATGTTTTATTATAACATTTGTTATAGTTTTATGTTTAAAAATAGCATAAATTATTTTTAGGAATAAAGATCACAGTAACACTATATTGAAATTCATTGAATTGTTGTATAACTTGGAATTAAATTTTAGTGTATTAGAATATCTTACGTTAAATAAAGATCTGGTAGTGCTCGCAACTTAGACAAAGAAAAGGTTCGCACTATTGCCTGAATACCACATTATGCGATTTTTCGTCAACTGAGTACATTTCATTATATTTATTGATTTGTAAACAATATAATTTATTGTTCACAAAGTAATAGTTGTTGTTCAGTAGTAGTAGTATTTAGTAAAATTCATTGTTTATAATTTAATCATAAAATAAAAAAATTGAGAATTCAAATATTGTCAAACATCTGACATAAATTTGACGTCATAATAAACATTCTTGCAATACGTGTGGCCTAAAGACCGCTTTACAGCTTGCAAGAAAACTTGCTGCATCTTCTTGCATGACTAACTTTCATGCAATTTATTGCAGGGCTTTATGTGCGACTTTACAGCGTGCAATTAATGTTGAATATTTTACTCTTAACCTAACTTATTTATGATTTTTTTAATTACTTGTTTATTTAAAACACTTTAGTCGATTTAGATTGATAGATATATTGAATTAATTTCGATAGATTTAGATTAGAATTTAGATAGATATATTTAGAATTAATTTCAATAGGTAGATTGATAGTAAATTTCGTAATGCCAAGACTATCGAAAATAGCCAAATGCAAAAAGAAAAAGGCAGTGGCAGAAATCTTAAGTATTATTATTGCTGCAGCCAGCCTTTTAGTTACTAATTCAGATCGCCAAGAACGGAGATGGTGGATAAGACCTTGGTTGAACAAGAAGAGGGTAATATATCTCTAACGGAAGAATTTATCCAAGTAGATGATGAAAAGTACTCTAATTTTCTACGAATGAATGAAGGTACATTTAATAAACTCTTGGGAAAAATTGAACATGTAATAACAAAGAAATCTATATTTCGAGATAC
Organism: Diabrotica balteata; assembly: GCA_918026665.1. NCBI lineage: Eukaryota > Metazoa > Arthropoda > Insecta > Coleoptera > Chrysomelidae > Diabrotica > Diabrotica balteata. Next base: position 47,839,099 of record OU898280.1, read on the forward strand.
CATTTCTGCTAAACACAAACTAATTATTACCCTAAGGTACTTAGCTACAGGAGAGAGCTTCCGTAGCTTAATGTACAATTATAGAGTCTCAGAGAGTGCCATTTCATTATTCATTCCCATAGTTTGTGAAGCATTTATGAAGCACTTAAAAATGAATATTTGAAGGCAAGTATTTCATAGATAGATTATAATGACCTACCTATATTACTTATATTTAGCAAACTGACAAAATCTGTTTTAGTTCCAAGGACAACTGCAGAGTGGTTGGAAATAGCGAAGGATTTTGAGACATTGTGGAATATTCCAAATGTCGTAGGAGCTTTAGATGGGAAGCATATTATGATAAAAGCTCCTAAAAGCCAAGGATCTGCCTATTTCAATTACAAGAAACAGCATAGTATTGTTTTACTTGCTTTGGTAGATGCCAAATACAACTTCACATACATTAATGTGGGAACAAATGGAAGGATATCAGATGGCGGTGTTTTTTGGGAGAGTGATCTATCTCAAGCCCTTGCCCAAAATTACCTGAATTTTCCAAAAGATAGGCCACTCCCAGGAAGAGCAATGCCAGTACCCTTTGTGATTGTCGCTGATGCAGCATTTTCCCTGTCATCCTATATTTTAAAGCCTTACCCTCTACGTAATATGTCAAAAGAGCAAAGAATTTTCAATTACAGATTAAGTAGAGGTCGTCGTGTAGTTGAAAACGCATTTGGAATACTAGCTAATAGGTTTCGAGTATTGCTTCATTCGATACCTCTTAGTCCAGAAAAAGCAAAACTAATCACAAAAACCTGCTGTGCTTTGCATAATTTTTTTAAAAAAGAATCTGGAAATGTTTATACTGGAAATAGCCCAGAAGATGACAGAGAATACAGATTTGTGAATGGTCTGAGCAGGCAGAATTTTGGAAGACCAAGGAATGAGGCATTAAATATAAGGGAGGAATTTAAAGCTTATTTTAACGGATGTGGCAGTGTCCCCTGGCAAGAAGAAGTTATTTAAAGTATTTGATATTGTCTTTAATGTAGTGTATATACTTACAGATAAAAATATTGCATATTTCATTTTTAATCCTTATTTTGGGTTTATTTTTGTATTGTGTAAAATTAGATAATATGCAAATACAGTTGGATACACCATTTAAATTTTGTTTTTATTTCTATAGGATCACAATGAAATGAAATTTTCATTTTACCTAGACAATATGAGTTGAAATTTAGAACTTGTAGAAAACAAAAATAAATACACGAAATTAGTATCAGCTTTGTTTATTTGGATCACAAATTAAAAAAAAATGTATTATTTACTCATTTCGCTTTTTCTGAAAAAATTTCCTTTTCGCTTTAAAAATACTTAGTGAAATTGATTCCTGTAGATCATTTAAAATCTCGTCATCATCTATGAGGTCCATTTCTTTTCCAACCCATCTGAAATAAAGTAAATAAAATATCAACAAATAAAAGAAATATTCATGGTAGACCTCTAAAAAGTGCATCTATCAATTGGAGGAAAACTGCAATTAGTAATGAAAATAAAAGGCATTACAATACCTATGAACTTACTGAGCAAACACTATATTAGCACCTAAATTCATATCTTCAGTAATCCTACAGTCAGTCCTAAGCTCCTTCAGAGATGTTACTGCCTCACTAATAAGGCCATAGGCTTCCTCCTTCTCTTGTTTTTTTGATTTTTTTTTGGTGGCGCTTGTCCCTTCATAACTACTGGAAGCTCTCGAACTGGACTGAGTTTTTTCAGGTATTTTCCTACACACTGTTGGAGAAGACAATACTTCCAAATTGGAAAATTCTTCTACGTCTCCTTCAAAAATCATTTCACCTTCAGACTAAAATAATATTGACTATTACTTACTTATTACTTTTAAATCCAATCAAACTAACAAAATTTAACTTTTTGGTACAATAACAGTACCAAGTTTAAGAGCGTAGGCGCAAAATTTTGTTTCAATGCTATTTAAATGCATTTGTTTTTTCGAATCCTGAGAAAACTAATAAGTATTTTTGAAAAATTTAAACGCAGAATGAAAGATTACATCATTGTCGAAGGTGGAAATTCCCTGAAAACTTCTATAATGTTTTTTTAATAAATTATAGGGGTGAAAAAGAAGAGAAAATTGAGTGTGATTTTTAATTTCAAATATCTAATTCAAGAGAAACGTTTTGTTTATTCTAAGATACTTTCCACCCTCAGTAATGATGTAATCTTCATTCTGCTTTTAAATTTATCAAAAATATTTATTAGTTTTTCCAGGATTCGAAAACTACGAACACCATGTGATGGTAATATTTTCCAAATCAAGCATTCACTGTCTTTGTCATACAACGCACTCAGTCGAACATAATGTGGTTACAGTGACAAGACTACTAAATATTTGACATGACTACAGGAATATTTTGTGTTGTTTATTAAATAATATTGATACTATATTTAATAAATAATTGATTTAAGATATGAAATTAATAAAAAGTTATTATATTATTAAAATCACTTCTCTATGTTAATGATGACAATGTCAACTAAAGTTTATATCTCCGTACCAGTGAGAATTTTACTACACGTAATTTGATAAAGAAAAACTAGTAGACTTAAAATATTTGCGCCTATCACCTTAACAGTGAAAATATTAATTTTAACTTACATTATCTACTTCACTGTGATATTGGCTTTGAATGCTGTGAGAAAATGATAGTTCGGGTAGGTTTGATTCTCCTTTGGAAACTATTGTGGCACCTTGTTGCAAAAAGTGGAGTTCATCAAAACACCATAATTTTGGCACATAGATATCTGCAACCCCTGCTCCAGATGATTCACTTTTTTTAATTTTTGCTCAATTCAGCCATATACTGAGTTCTAATACTATGCAATTTTTTTTTAACATCTGCTTCTGACAAATTCGTCATTTTGTTATTATTAAACTGCTTGGTAATTGTTTGCAGTGCTGCAACTCTCACATTTCTATTATGATATTGTGTGTTAAAAGGCAAATATAAGCATTGATGTTGTTCCCACAGCTCAATTAATAAAGTAGCAGCATTTCGAGGCCAATCATAACCAATCCTTAAAAGAAAATTTTTGGTATAATTTCCCATTTTTAGAATGCTGTATACGATAGGGTATAATAAAGAAGAACAAAATTATTGATTCCAAAAGTGTGAATAGCACAATAAATATCTGATATAAAATAACAATCTAATTTACTTACCTAGTTTTGCAAGACATTGTTGGTACTTCGGGCAGAAGATAGTTCAATTTTTGATGATACTCTAACGTATTAATTAAAAATATTAAAATTAGAAAAAGCCGATAATCTACAAATCAAGCCAAGCTAAATACAAATGTGTGGGAAAGGAAATAATAAACAAAATAGGAAACAGCTGATCGGCATGTCTCCGTGTCAATCAGTGATTATGACATTTGACATTGTGGAAAAATCAAACTTCCTACAAATTCCCCTAGACTTGCATGAAAACTTGCACAGAAAATGGCACCAAACCGATTATCGCGCAACTGCAATACGTTGCAGGTAAAATTGCAAGCTGTAAAACGGACTTAACTTTTAGGGTGGCCTGAAAAATGTATTATATTTTTGCCAAATTTTGAAATATATTTAATTCGTAGAACGGTTTTAACATTTGTTTTTAATTCAGATTTTAGTCCTCTACAAATAGTTTTTAATGACTTTTGATCTAAAATAATTAGGGAAGCAGCAATTCAACAATTTAAAATTTCCCATTGAGTTTCCTATGGCCCGTTTGACGATTCACCACCCGGTATATAAAAAGAAGAAGAAAATGTATATGTACTTTACTATTATTAATAAAATAATGTTTTTTATCTTATTTTTTTTTTCGTTTTTTATTTGAGAATATACATATCGTGACATATCCCCTTTCTGCATCAGGGTCAACTACTGATCAGTTTTCTGGTCAGTTAAAATTGTGGTTTATTACAGAGCATAAATCACATTTTGCCAATAAATGTACGCTTGACCTTAATTACCGTAGTTTATTTGAATTGCTTGATTCGTAACTCATTCTTGAATAATATATGTAGCAATATATTGACGCACCGATTAAGAAACTATTTTTAGAATATATTTTTAATAAAAGTGTAAAAAGACCTTTACTAAACTTAATTTTTCTTTACAGTCGCCCATCGGGATCCGAACTAAAACAGATATCAACGATAGGAGATACAAAGAAACCTGCCAATCCAGATCACGTCGGTGGATACTCAGTATCACTTCCAATTTTCTCAGGAATCGAAAGCAAATTCGGACTTTGCTTACCCAAATTTTCGGTACCACAAAAATCCTAAAGAAATATTTTGTTAGTCCCGAAATAGGTTTTTAAATCAAATCTTTTTGTTGTTATTGCCGCTTCAACCGTGTTAGTTCGCTTGTTTCCTAATCAAAAAACAGATTACAACATTTTTATAGTATATTTTTATATATCGGTAACAGAAATATTGCGGTTAAGAGATTGCAAATTAAAATAAGAAAAGTCGTTTTAATTATGCATAAGGGTACTACTATTAATTTTATCGTTGCTTCATTCATTCTTTGTTTTTTTTTCAACCGAAAATATTTACAATTATACATTGCTTCAAGAAATAAGTCATCAGCTGTCAATACTGTCGAATAAAACTATAAGCAACCTTTACATCCATGTACGTGATTTTTAATTATCTGGAAATTTATCTTATTTATACTTTACATTCAAAATGAATTCCTAAATAAAATGTGTGAAACAAAATTTTAAAAATATGCATTACTAAATTAAAAAATCGAATTATCTTCAACTAAATGGAGTAATACTTACTTAAATATAGTAAAATTGAAAATAATTTCTAATAGAACAAAGTATAAATTGAATTGTGCTAATGAAATTTTCGATTTTACAATATATTTAATATTGTTCAATGTTTCATTAAGAATATCTATTTTGAGTGAGGTTACTTGCATATGTTTTTAACTGCCTACCTGATTCACAGTATTTGTTCTATTTTTGGAGTATTTATGAATATAGACATTTGGCAGTGGTTATTATAATAGTGTAATCTTCCTGGAGAACTTTCATCAGTTCAATTATATTAGGACGTGTTTTTTAGATGCGTCTGTTTAGTCTGATCTGTTATCATTCTACATAATTTGTAGTTCGGCGACGTTTTCAATGACAATTATTTAATTATTTAATGCGAATTACCAATCCGCTGGTAAATACAATGATCATTGAATTTAACAATGGCTTCATCGGTCCGGGAATTCTCCTTTGCGTAAAGCCAAGTATCTTTAACTTTGTCTTTTGGCAGATGATCTAAGCAGAAAGAACTCATTCTGTCTTTTTATTTCCTTGTTTTCCTTGTACAACTTTAGAAGGCTTAAATATTGTACTTTACGCCAAATAGCTTAGGTATTATGAAAACTGCATACTTTGATAACTTGTAGCTGAAGAAATTTCTTCTATATTAATAATTGACGCAACTTTAAAATGTATAATATATTTTTTATAAGAAATTATTTACTTGGTTTTCCAATAAGGAGAAATATCTTTTGCTCGTCTTTTTTGTCAGGACGTATCAGGTTCTTCCGTGCTACCAATGTTAACTTGAATTGTGTATAATTGACAAAACCGTGAACTGGAGCGTTTGAAAATCCCAACGAATAGGAAGCAGATCCTCCAATTCTATTTTTCAAGCCATCGTGCCATTGTAAATTTTTTTATTTAATTTAAAAATTAATTATATTTTGAGTATAAATGCCGAAATGTAGAATAAAACGTACATATTTATTGTATACCTTTTGAATTTTTTTTATATATGTTTTTTGAACACTTGAGATAAAAAGGAAAACTTTATTTTAAATATGTTTGCAATGCATGTTTGAAAATGTTTCAGCGCTAAAGATAAAATGGTTCAAATATTTTTCTTTGCTGGATGCTTGCAGGATGGATGCTGCTGATTACAGGATAAAAACTATTTTTAGCCGTGGGTAAATTCAAATAAAATCGAATTTTATCAATATTGTTTGAGGTTTGTAGAACTGTGTGGGTGTTTGCCTTACCAGATTCTTCTCTACATACCAACATTGTTTTCTAAACTTCTCTGGTGCTAGAGGCAAATACATGTATTTATCATTCCTTTTGTAATATTAACAAAAAAATATCACATGAATAATGAATAAAGACTATGAATAATGTAACAAGCGATAATTTTCTTATAAGAAATTTGAAATTTCTTACCGGGTAGAGCATTATTATCTTGAAGCAGTCTATATTTATATTGATTAAAATACGATTTAAATTTGTTATAAAGAATAACTGCCATTAGTTGATCTTAAGATTTTTCTAAATAAGCGAAACAAGCGAATTTTATAACAAATGTGAAATATTTTATTGTACATAGGAATTAGGATAGGAATATATTTTTTTGTGTCCTTTATTTTTATTTAAACAAGTGAAACATGTTTTGTTATCAGGAACTGTGATATCCATCCGTTCTGTATTTCTTTTCTGTAAATTGTAGAATATCAGAAGTAACAAAAATATTTTGATTAAAAATCTAAACAGAAATAAAAAATATTGTAACGATGTTGAATCATTAATATGTAATCGTAATATTTCTTAATGTTCCATAGAGAGGTTCACACATCCTTGTAGTAACTGCTGCACATGAATTATCTACTTTATATGGTCCAGCAGGTTGTTGACAAGCATATATTTTCATATTAGTGTAAAATGTTTTTGCGTCGACAGTGACAAATACTTCGATACTTTTGAAAGCAAAAAGCATCTCATCGAGAGTTACATAGTCAGCAAAGTTATAACAACATTGACTTAATCTAAATCGTCTTTGTGCCATGGTCGATACAAATATTTTTGATCTCGTCTGCCCAAAATTCTTCTAAATTTTTTCGAAAGCCGTGATCCAAACCTGTTAAATATAACAAGCAATAAAAGCATGATTTTTGGATCAGATGTAAGTTTGCCATAGAGTAATTAGACGTTGAATTTCTCTTTCATAAGGATCCATCACTGAAATAATTGTCCCAAGTTTCAATGTCAAAAATTAATAAAATACCTATTAATCTTAAAAACAGGATACGCTAATTGATGAATAAAACAATTAACTGCTACGTATAGTTCTTGCGAAATCACTTTATTATCAGATGTAATTCACACGAAACTAAAATAACAAATTAACAACTAAAGCATATCTAGGAATTACACTGTATATTCTCGATCGGGGAAACCCAACCCAGTGAATATCATCTGTATAATATTTACATAATTTTCTATGGTTTACTCATCCATTTTGATACTCGAAAATAGAGGGAAAATAAAATAAATAAATAAAGTTCCTATTTATGAAAAAACTTACATAAACGAACGACGGTGGTCTAATAAAACGATTTTTTTTGTAAAATATAATGTAAAATGTAGGCGTTCATTTTAATTTTAATTAAAAGTACTGAAAATCGCGACAATGTAGATTATTTATTTTTAAGAAAATAACGTTTTACATCGTAGGCTTGGCCGGACAGACCACCGTCGTCGAACGAAATGTTATGACGAAGTGCGCGAAATGATGTATTTTCGCCTCATGTTACCTTAACACTCTCATCGAAAACGATAGAAAGCTCGTCATTATTTCAGCGACAGACAGATGCAAATCTACTAAATATTTGTACATTTGTAGGTGTAGGTGTCTGACGTCTGCCGTCAACGGCGTCAACCTCGCTTTCCCCACTATTTCAGTGCCATGATTTACTGATCCAATTCAGCTTGAATAAGTAATTTTAAAACCTTCGCAGCAACAACTTCACTATAATTTGCGTCTGCTGTAGATTATATACAATACTGTTAAAGTACTCAATTAAAACACTGTTGGTCAGACAAGGATTGTATTTATCACAATAATTCTCTCCTTTATTCAAATGACAATTATATATGATATGATATTAGTAAATAAAAAATTTATCACGATATTCTTGACCCATAGGAAGATGAAAAAATTATATTTTGATATACAGTAGAATCTTTATAAGTCGAACTTCGATTGAGACCCAAAAATTCGAGTTATGAGTTTTCGACTTATGGACGATTTCCACTTATTTTGATTTGACATAAAGTGGTTAAGATTTATTCTTACTAATTTTTAGTTAGAGAGGTGAAATAAATAAAAATTCAAGTTAGAGAAGTAACATACATTTTTGTTTGTTATAAATCAACATTATTTCAAAATACCCCTAAATAAAAAAATATGGCATAAAAAAGCTCAGTAATTTTTTTTCCTTCAGATAGTTCGGTGGTTTTCCGTAAAGTATTAAATGCTGTTTTTGCCTCTAAGATGGAAACCCATGCAGCGGATGTATTATTCAAGTCTTCTATGTCGTATGAATCATTAGTATCTGTTCTCTGAGCTCCTAAATTGATAATTTCGTATTCATATAATGTGTGGGCAGTCAACTCCATTATAGCGCGTAACAAAGTCCTCAAAGGATATTCTTTATTCAGGTACCACTGTATTCCATTCTGCAGTAGGTGAGATAGAAATATCTTCGGTTTCAACTTCTTCTGTTGACGACGATGGAAAACCACAGTGTACATAACAGTTTTTTTCTAGTAGTCGTAGTTACATTTCACCAAGCTTTATTAGCCATTCTTATGGCTTGCAATATATCTATAGTAGAATTCTTTTTTTTTTTTCATATTATCCAACATATTCCTGACAACTTCTTTTCGATATAATGACTTGAATTTTTAATGATACTTTGATCCATAGGCTGTAATTTTAATGTGATATTGGCGGGCAGATATTGGATATTAACTGATTTAGATCAGTTAAAGTCATTTTTTTAAGAAAAATACCGATAATGTATTTCTCTTGCTAACCAAAACATCGGTACAAAACTAAAATGAAAAAAAAAAACAAACAAAAAATAGTAGAAACATAATACTTGCAGCTTTTGTAGTCTTGGCAGGAAGGAAATGCGTGGGCGTCCACCCCTATCAACGGATTGTCCTTTAGTTCCAACAGGACCAGGGCGGGAGTTTTCTGAAAAAGGCCTTCTTCGATATACTTAATCCTGTTACCTGATATGGAGCTGTAAAATCAGTACAGTGTTAGATTTCAAGTAAATAGGTTTGTTTCAGCTAAAGATAATTCATAGCTTTGAGATGTTTCTCTTACAACTAACAGCGAGATAGATATATATGTTCTTAGATATTTTTTAGAAGTTGGATAATAGAGAAACTATTGGAAATATTAGAACTTAGTATCAAAACATATTTAGCGTCAATATTATACAGTAACACCATTACTGCATCAAGAAAAGAACAGATTAGTTAACCCTTAATAAGACAACGGGAAGATGTTTCCCACTTTACTTTGCCGCCAAAGTTCGATTGTCGCTTTCAATACGCAGAATGTTGAATTTTATGATATTCGTTTTCTAGATAAATACACCAGCTATTCTGACAGTTATTCGACCGATCTGGTTCAGATTTAGATTCGTAAGACAGCAGTGTCACTTCAACGTACTGTAAGGTTTTACAGTTGTAGTTCAGACTGCTGTAAGTATGTGCCCTGTTGACTGCAACACTAATTCATTTTTGTAAGTAGGATTATTGGCTTGGAGAACAGTAGGTGCCTGCTGCTTTCTTTAAACAATATTTTTAAAATCTACGGTTTTTTTTTGCAAATAGGAAATAAAATTTGATGGGGATATTGAACCAAACATAAATGGTTTAATCAAATACTATGTCGGAATAGTCATGGGTATTTCCTGTTTTTTTTTTATGATTTTCAATAACATTACCATCAGTAGAATGTTATTATCTTGTCATCAGTGGATATGATAACATGTATGATAGTAACCAATACCAATCAAATGAGGTGTCAATAAATTTGGGGTAATATTAATTTTTAGAAAAGGTTATGAATTGAAATAATTGGTTCCTCTAATAACCAGATATTTTTCCTCACGTTAATGATAAATAGTAATATAGAAACAAAAACGGATTACGATGCAAACATGATTCCAACCTATGCATGCAGAGCCCAATGGGTTTCAGTCCGTCTCTGTAAACACCCAACACCCAGACACCTAAGCTTGACGCAAGATCGTTTATAATATACATATTATATTAGGTTTCCAATCACATAACTTTTAATTTTGAATCTGACTGTTATCAATCTTCTAAATTTGGCTACACCAATCCCCCTAAAGTTAGATCTAAAATAGGTCGATTTAGTATGTTTACTGTGGAACAAAACAGTTTTGTTAAATAAAAAATTGTATATTGGTGTCCCATTTGAAAATATTAATCAATAGTCTTTTTTTTTAAGAGCGTAGGCGCAAAACTTCGGGCCAATGCTTTTTAAATGCAATTCATTTTTTTCGAATCCTGAGAAAACTAATAAATATTTTTGAAAATTTTAAACGCAGAATGAAAGAATACATTATTACCGAGGGCCGAAAGTCCCTGAAAACTTCTATAATGTTTATTTTAATAAGTTATATATAGTATATAGTATATATAATAAGGGGTGAAAAAAAAGAGAAAATATCTCATTTAAAAAACTTTTTGTTTATTCTAAGGGACTTTCGGCCCTCGGTAATGTAATCTTTCATTCTGCGTTTAAATGTTTCAAAAATATTTGTTAGTTTGCTCAGGATTCGAAAAAAATGAATGCATTTAAAAAGCATTGGCCTGAAATTTTGCGCCTACGCTCTTTAGTATTTATGGTCCACTTTTTCTAGAATCTATTTGAAAACCGACTTTCGAATCATATTAACGAACGATAAAGACGAAAGATAAAATCTTTTTTTTTTTTTTATTTATATTTGAAACAAAGTTTTATTATTCATCCCCACCGAAAAAAAAACTAAATTTTCTATAATTATTCTTATTATTTTATGGTTGTTTTATGTTTTTTTAAATTTAATCTAATTATATGTTACCATCGAGTTTTTAATATTTCGATTGGATAAACAATATATGTGTTAAATGAGTTCAGTAGATAAAGTTCATAAAATGAATGAAATTATCTAAATGCATGAAATAAAATTTCGTGTACTTCTTATATTTTACAATTATTTCAATGGTTATAATGATTATATCGTGTATTGTAATCTTACAAACAAAATAAACTTTTTAGTTCTGCTAAAGTCATTTGACCACTCTGCGTTGTTAACCTATTGTACTAAATAAATTATTATACACAGTTAAAATGGCATTATTTATTTAATCACCGTATTTCATCTTATCCTTAGACTGCTTATATTAACAAATCACTGATAGTCTAAATTCAAGGCAAGAAAAGCGGATTCAGGTTGTAGAAACCTTATGGCGAAAACCACACTTCGCTATGTGTTATTCGTTATGCGTTATATTCGGCCATATAAGACAAAATTTGAAGGGTGTATTCGTCAATTATTTACTTTATTCGCACACATATGCAAATACCCGAACAGCAAATACGCGTATCCGTCCACTTATCAATACGCAAAACCGTCGGTTTTTTTTAACACGCTTCAAAGGACACGAATAAGCCGAATGTATATGTCGACTGCCCACACTTCGCTCGCGCCGGTTGTTTTCTCGCTGTTTATCTTCTTGAGGTTCTCGAACTTCTAAGTGAAAACGCACCATCGGGTTCTACTTTGCGCTAAGGCCTTCACCTCATTCCAAGACTTTCCTTGGCCTCTTATCTCGTCCATGATGGATCTTGTCCAAGTTTGTACTGGGCGACGTCTTTTTTTCTTCTTTCTTGGGAATTGCACTTTAGGGCATTATTTGCAATACTGGAATGATTGTTTCTGAGTGTAATCCAATTCCACTTTCTGGACTTTATTTGATGCTCTTCCCTTTTTTGCTAGGTCAGGTGTAGTAGATCTTCGTTTCTGATGATGTTAGGCCAGAAAATACGAACAATTCGTCGTAGGCATTTGTTAATAAAGACCTGAGTTTATCTGTAAGGGTTTTTGTTACTTTTCAGGTTTCATATCCGTAGAGTAGAACAGACATGACATTTGACTGGAATATGCGGATCTTTGTCCTTGTAGTATACTCGATAGATCTCCAAATAGGGTTCAGCATGCTGAATACCTGTTGAGCTTTTTGTATCCTCATACGAATATCGTCCTCTGTACCTCCACTTTCTGTTATGACATTTCCAACATACGTAAAGTTTTCCACATTTTCAATCTGATGTTGTTGATAGTAAATAGCGTGTTGTTGCTTGCATTTACTCTCATGGATTTGGTTTTACTAATATTGATTTTCAAACCTACTTTATTGGCTTCAGTGGAAAGTGTTTCCAATTGATCAGCGACATCTTGGCACCTTTGTCCTAAAAGGCAGATATCGTCGGCGTATTCCAGATCGCTTAGGCGTGTGGTTAATGTCCATTGTATCCCTCTTGTGTCGGAGTCTATTTTGGAGAGAACATAGTCTACTGTTATGTTAAACAGAAACTGAGAAAGTACGCATCCCTGTTTTTGACGGCAGTAACTATGTGAAGTTAGTCGCTGTTGATTCCATTGTGTGTCACGCTGCATTTCGCCTCAGTGTACAGTGACTTTATAATGGAAATTATTTTATGCGAGATGTTTCTTAGCTCTAAACTTTTCTATAAAACAGCATGAGATAAGCTGTCAAAGGCACGCTCGAAGTTAACAAAAACCATGTATAGAGGTGTGTTCCATTATTATCCTCACAGTATTAATGTGGTCTAAAGCCTGCTTGACCAGCTCGAAATTCAAATTTTGTTTGTTAATCTTTTAAGTATGATGGTCGTGAAAATTTTATTTATTGCTGTAAGCAAGGTTATTTCTCTCTAATTTTTGCACAGTGTGAGGTTGCTCTTTTTTGAAAGCTTATTAATGTTACCCCTTTTCCAGCCTGTTGGAATGCGGTTTGTTTCCCACAACTCTCGGATTATGGGGAGCAAAAGTTCAGCCGTTAGGTGCAGATCAGTTTTAAGAATTTCGGCAGCAATATTATTGTTTCCCGGAGACTTTTTATTTTTCAGAGATTTGATAGCTGTTATTATCTACGTTTTGGAAGGGGCCTCGCAAGATATACGCAAGTTTACATTCTGCGGGTTTTCGACAATTTCATCTGCGTTTTCCCTGGACTTACCTAGCATGTCTTGAAAACGCTCTTTTCATCTCTCTACTTGGTCATTTGTTGTAGTCAGTAATTCGCCTGTCTTGGATCTTACAATGTTTGAACAGTTGGGCCCATTTTTTTAATGGTCTACTAATTTGGTATAGCTCTCTAGTTATGTTGTGTTGTGCAGCCGTTTCAGCTAGTTTTGCCAGTTTGTCAGCCCACCTTCTTTTGTCTCCTAGTGCATTTCTTTTAACTGCTTTATTTTTTGTTTCATATTCTTTTTGTTTTCTTCTATAGTTCTTGCTTGCAAAATATCTTTCTTTTGCTGTTTTCTTTCCTCGATAAGATTCCAAATTTCATCTGACATCCATTCTTTTTTAAATGCTCCTTTTTACCCAGTTTATCTTCAGCTATTTCTGTTAAAACATCTGCCAAATTTTCCCAGTTATTTACTTCACGTTTTCTTATTTTGAGTTGCACTTCCTCCCTAAAGATGTGTCGTCCTGGAGCCGTTTCTAATTTGTCTAGATTGTATATTGGTCTTTTGGTGTTTCGCTTGATTTTGTTTTTTGCCATTTGGATTTGAATTACGATTACGAGATGATGGTCACTTGCTACCCTTTTATTACGTACATCAAGAAGAGCTGATCTCCATATTTTTGATATGGCGATGTGGTCTATTTGATTTTCTCTTATATGACTTGGTACAGTCCATGTAACCTTGTGGATATTTTTATGTGGGAAGATGGTTCCACGCTACCGTTTTCATTCATCACTCCCAGGCCATAGTTGCCCATTACGGTTTCTAAGTTAATATTGTCTTCTCTAACTTTAACGTTCATATCGCCAATCACTATTAGTATATCGGCTTGGTTTACTTGTTGGGTTGTTTGTTCTAGATGTTCGTAGAAAATGTCTTTATCTTCGGGCGAGATGTGTTCATGGGTGCATAGCACTGAATCACTGTTATCTTGCGGTATCTGGTATAAAATCTGGCAGTCATAATTCTATCATTAATTGGTTTCCATGAAATGAGACTTCTTGACTTGTTTGCTGAGTAGAAGACCCACTCCGCTCTCGTGAGTTCTATTTGCTTTACCGCTGTATATTATTCTCCTTTAAAGACTTTTCTTTTCAGACACATTGGAATCTTAGACCTAAAAATATCCTTCATCCTTCCAAATGCAGCCCAAGCGAGGTTTATTCTTCTTTTCAGCTCGATTGTTTGGTTGTCTCGACTTATTCTGATCTCATGGCCTAAGTATTTATAGGAGTCAACTGGCTCAATATCTTTGTCTTCTACTGAGATGTTTTTGTTGTGGACTAAATTTGTCATAAATTGTGTTTTTGAAAAATTTATTTTAAGACCAACTCTTTTTATGGCAGTATGGAGTTCTTGAAGCATTATCTGTGCCTGATCAAAGCTGTCTGCAATAAGAACGATATCATCTGCAAATTTAAGGTTATTTAAAAATTTTCCATCTACATTGATGCCCTTTTCGTTCCAATCTATTGTTTTACAAGCGTATTCTAGCAAAGTTGTAAATAATTTAGGAGACATGTTGTCTCCTTGCCGAACGCCTCTTTCAATACGAAAAGTCCCAGTATCTTCGTTAAGTCTTACACAGGCTGTAGCATGTTGATAGATTGAATCAATGTATTTTGCCAGTGATGACCTACGGCGCAGAAACCCTAACGCTCACAAGAACAACAGTGAGTAAACTACAAGTTACGGAAAGAGCAATGGAGAGAATTATGTTAGGGATTTCTCTACGTGATAGAATACCCAATGCTACTATACGCAAAAGATCAGGAGTAGCAGACGTTATTGAAAGGATAACAACACTAAAGTGGAACTGGGCAGGTCATGTAGCAAGATCAGTTGATGACCGGTGGACAAAAAGAATTTTGGAATGGAGACCCCGAATACAAGCATACAGAAATAGAGGTCGACCCCCAACGAGATGGACAGATGACATAAAAAGAGTGACTACAAATTGGATTCAGATGGCGCAAAATCGGACTAAGTGGAAGAGCATGCGAGAGGCCTATGTTCAGCAGTGGACGTTAGAGGCTAGTTGATGATTATTCTCCTGTTTGGGAATGGTGTTCACCATTGCCCAACCATCTTATTTGGATATACCAACAAAGCTTAATTTATACCTATTTAATTCTTTTACTGCTTGAGCTATATAGTTTAGAAATCTCATACTGAGATTTAACATTCCAGCAACCAAATCGTGTCAGTGGTTTCGGTGATGCCAAGGTCGTAAACAATTGATCCGTCCGGTTTGTTTTTACCAAAGTTTCAGTAATAAAATGAAATTTAAGATGGGTAGGCTATTGGCCTTCCGCGCCCGGATCTGGTACCGGGGCTGCCGACTGTAGCTTCCAGATAAGCCTCCGGGGGTAGTGATCCTGGAGGTGCAACGACATTTCCTTCGTGCGAAGTGTTAAGGTTATACCGCCTATACTTGGTTGGGGAAGAGTATGTAGTAGAAAGAAATATAGTGACCCGTCTGCTTTCGGAAACCTAATCGCCATTTGGGGTCGGAAGAAACAAAAGTTACCCACGAGAGGCTGATAGAAAAGATTAAAGACATTTCACTCAAGACAAGTCGAAGAAGAGTAAAATATGAAGGCTCTTATAATTCTCCATGTACGTTTCATAAGAGTATCAGTATTGATACACTTTGTGTTCCCGCTCATACTTCGGGGTGTTGACTACAGACTGTATGGCTCGTCCAATATGCCATAGCATGGAGGATAGGGTGCAAGGCATTTTACAATGTAGGCGAGCTAAACTTCAGGGCCTGACGCTGTTTATCTTAACCCAATTTTATTCTAATTCTCGTTTTAAATCAATAATTCGACAAATGTTTGTGTTTATATTCAAGGATTTTGGATTTAGGTAAAAATAAGTTGTAGCGACCTTGAATATGTCTACATCCACTTTGTTTCTGCCAAACATGCATGACGTAAATATTTGGCATGTTTAGCCTCTCGGCATGAGTGTGCAGTAGCCTACTTGTTATTAGCTAGCGAATAACAAAGATTTAGGCGAATACAATAAAGCCGCACAGCAAATAACCCATATCGAAGTGTAGTGCCGCCATTATACTTATAACGATAATTAGCCTAACGTAGACAAAGCGTGACTTTAGATGTTCTTACTCGATCGTTACAAGAACAATACGAAGGACTCGGTGCTCAGTATGGGAGCATTGGGGTGCGTATTAATATGAATAATAGAAAATAACAGTGGCCAAAAAAAAACCAAGAAATACTGAATGTTAGGAAACTGCAAAATGGGCGCCAATAAATCTTAAACAGATTTATAAAGGACTCAAAATCGTTAAAATAAACTTACTTAAACCAAACTATTAATATTAACCTGCTTACCTATATAAAGCAAAAAACAGAAAATGCGACTTTTCGAAACAAAACTGTATATAAAGGACTAATTACTTAACGTCTCCAGCCATCGCAACAACAAAACTAATATGCCTCAAAACTCGGCATCTGGGTATTTTATATACGGTTTAGCCAGACAACGTAAAAGTAAATAATAATGCATGTATTTTTAATGTGTTCTTCGAGAAGGAAAATGCATTTGTGTTTATAATACGCAACTGGTTTCGTGATGATTAGGAGGAACTAAAAATACTACTTTAAATGGAATAAAGACAGTCTACGAAATAATTATATATAATACGCTTTATAAAAAAACGCTTTTATTAATGTAAATAAATACAGTTGTGCATAAGTAATATAAATAGTTTCTAATATAACTTAATTGCAACGAGACAAATCGTGTTTTTAGGATCCTCTAGAGCCTGCACAATTTTACCGTAATGTTTATACACAGCTTCAACTGCATTTAATCTTGCAGATTATCTTGTAGAAGTTCTCAGCGTGAAGCAAAAATTTGTTATGTATTGTATCTCAAAATTGAAGTCTTCGAAATTTCGTAGCTGCAAATTTAGTGATGATGTCATCACAGTTAATAAGGAATGCTCCTTCGTGTACAATCGATGTTATACTTATATTAGAGTAGTATTGCGTCGTCTGCATAGCGGATTATTTTAAGTCGTTTTTCTCCCATTTGGTATCCTTTTTTTAGTTCTTAAGTTTTTTATTATTTCCTCCATAATCAGGTTGAACAATAGAGAACTCAGGGAATCTCCGTCTTATCCCATTGCCAGCTTTAATATCGTCGGTTAGTTCTTCTTCCACTCTTACTTTTATTGTGTTGTTCTGGTAGATATTTTCGATCGTTTTGATTATTCCTAGAGGTATCTCTCCTGCGTACAATAAGTGCATAACGTCCTTTAATTGACCCCGTCTAATGCCTTCTTAAGGTCCATGAAACATAGATATGCCAGTTTGTTGTATTCTAATGATTGCTCTTGCACTTGCCTTATTATATATGTAGCTTCGGTGCATGATCTTCCCGACTTAAAACCTTGTTGTTCTTCTGCTGGGGTTATAATTTCATTCAGTTTATTTGTTATCACTTTGGTTGTTAATTTTAGTGCTGTGTTTAATAAATTAATTCCTCTGTAATTTTCTGGGTCCGATTTATCTCCCGTTTTGAAGAGAGGTATTAGGATGCTTGATTTCCATTTTTGAGGAATTCTGTTTTATTCTATTATTTTTTGGATTAGTTTTAATAGTTGTTTGGTTAGATCTGGTTCTCCGTGCTTTAGGAGTTCGTTCGGTATTCTGTCCACTCCTCGTGATTTTGTTCACCTCGTAGTGTTGGTGGTTCATTATCGGTTACTTTTAGCAAATAAGGATCGAAAGTAGTCTACCCATGTTTTCTTTAGAATGTGTTTCGTTTTGATTATTTCTTCTTCTTCTTTCTTCTTTCTTTAGTAGTTATTAGTGTTCCATCTGTTTTGAGAAGCTCTGTCAGTATTCTCTTTTTATTTGTCTAACTAAAGTATTCGTTTTATTTCTGAATTGTTTATAGTGGTTATATGCCTTTTGTGTTTGTTGTGTTTTGTATTGTAAAAAAGCTTTCTTCTTTTCTTCACATTTTGTCTTCACTTCCTCTCCAAACCATGATGTGTTCTTTTTTGATATGTTAGTGTTCGTTATTTTCCTTTCTCCAAGTGATTCTGTTGCTGCGTTAATTATGTTATTTTTGAGTTTTCAACAGTTTTCCTCGATAATATCGTTTTCTAATATTTCATTCCCAGCGATCTTCTCTAATACTCTTTTTCTGTATAAGTATTCCGTAGATTTCGTATTTAGTTCTTCGATATTGATTTTTGTTTGTGCTGGCGCCGCTCTCTTAGGTGTAAAGTATTTCAGGATAATTCTTATTTTACATAATACTAGGCTATGGTCGCTACCTACATCTGCTGAGTTGAGGCATCTTACGTCGATTATGTTCGATGGATGTATGTCTCTGTTGGCTATAACATAATCTATTATAGATCTTTATCCACGGATGTTATTAAATGTATATTTGTGTTGGTCTTTGTGGTCAATTTATTCAATTGTGTGTTTATTCAATTTTATCTGATTCTGAAAGACTATTTTATCAGCTTTTGAGATCTGAAAGAATTTTTAATCTGAAATTGATTGGGCTCTGAGCGCTAAAATTTTGGATTAATTAGCTTTATTGCTCGCCAGTGTGTATTAGTAATACCTAAATAAAACAAAATTAATTAAATCTTATTTACTTAGTGTGAGTCGCTTGCGATAATCGATGCAAGATTGCTAGCACTCCAATTATTTTCGTAATATTTAGGACGGGAATAGGTATGTATGTTATACCGATAATTTTTTCCTTATCCGCGATCGACTGACCTATGGGCCGCGATCGACGGGTTGGCCTCCCCTGAATATACCAACATAGTGAGAACATCCATGTTGATGTTACTGCCTTGAAGTAATCAAAGTATTTACTAACAGAGTAAAAAGCGAATCTCAAAAGGTATTTGTTCAGACTTATTTTAAATTTATTCACCGAAAGTTGTTTTAAATCCTTAGGTAGGACATTATATATATTATAGTCAATTGAGATTTTTCTTGTGATTTACTCAAACGATACTTAACTGTTCTGATGTTATTTGCACCTCTTGTGCTATAGTTATGTAAGTCAGAGCGTTTAATTAAAGTATAGCCATAATGTTGGCAAGGGCATTATCTCATATTTAATAAACAACGGTTTGCAAGATTCCAAGTAGCTAACTTTTGCAATTATTCTTATTGCTTTTTTTGCAATTTAAATATTGTTAGAGCATTGCAAGAGTTTCTCCACAGAATAACACCATAGCTTAAAAATGAATGGGAAAGAGAAAAGTACGTTATTTTCAAGGTATCAACAGTTGTAACAAGTTTTAATTGTTTGAGTAAAAATAAGGTACTAGAAAGTTTATCTTTGAGATGGGCAATATGGTTATAGCAAGTCAATATGTTGTCAACAGCTATGCTCAACAATTTTTTTTTTTTTATTATAATTATGTTTATTTACAATCTACATCAAAAAAAGAGTATTAAGTAAATGTGATTACAGGTTTTGCGCGTGAAGGGGAGACATCCAATGATGTCTCACCTTATTCTACTTTGGTTTAGTTCTGAAGAAGGTCTTGAGGCCAGGTTCTATGTAATCTTCTTGTGGCTGGTCCATTGTTGTATAGTTCCCTTACTAGCTCATTTTCGTGGTGAATGGTACGTTCATTTTGTGACTCCGTGGCTCGATGAATTTCTTCTCTGATGAAAGGAACCTTTAAGTCATTATGGAGTGTTTGGTTACTTACGTACCATGGCGCATCCACTATCGATCTTAGTACTTTAGACTGGAATCTTTGGATAATATTCAGCGACGTTGGTTTTGCACAGCCCCATAGGTGTAGTCCGTAGAACCAGATAGGTTTGAGTATGGCTTTGTATAGAAGAATTTTGTTTTGGATGTTAAGTTTTGATTTACGTCCAAGAAGCCAATACATTTGTCGGAATTTTAAGTCGAGCTGCCTTCTTTTGGTCTGGATATGTTTCTTCCAAGTGAGTCGTTGGTCAAGATGGAGGCCAAGGTATTTAGCGTCTGTTACTGTTGGTATTCTTATATTTTCCATCCTTACAGGTGGGCATATATTGTGACGGTTGGTAAATGTTATTTGAGTTGATTTTGTTTTATTTACTTTTGTTCTCCATTTTGTATACCAATCGCTGAGTATGTTCAGATGATGTTGCAGGTTTTGTGAGGCTTGTATGGGATCTTCATTTACGGCTAGTATTGCTACGTCGTCAGCAAAAGAAGCGATTGTAGTATTATTGGTCTCTGGTATATCGGCTGTGTAGAGTGAGAAAAGCAGCGGCCCTAGAACACTACCCTGCGGGACTCCGGAGTTGAAAGGACAGAGGTTGGATTGTTGGTCTTTGAATTTTACAGAGAAATATCTATTTGATATGTAGGATTTAAGTAGGAGGAAATAGTTACTGGATAGTGCTATTTTTACTTTGTAAAGCAGACCTCTGTGCCAAACTTTGTCAAACGCTTGTGAGATGTCTAGAAATACAGCGTTGCAGTATTTCTTTTCTTCAAGACTTTTTGATATTTCATTTATCATTCGATGAACTTGTTGGGTAGTGGAGTGATTTTCCCGAAAACCAAACTGATGTTTTGGAAGTAATGTAAGGAATTCATGATCTGCGTATATTCTTTGAAGTAGTAATCTTTCAAAAACTTTGCTTACGGTTGGGAGCAGGCTGATAGGTCGATAAGATGTTACTTCGTTGGGCTCTTTTCCTGGCTTGAGGATCATAATGACTTCAGCAAATTTCCATATTTTTGGAAAGTATGATAAGCTTAGCATGCGGTTAAATATAACTGTTAGCAAAGTTATGGCCTTACGAGGAAGTTGTTTTAGTACTTGTGCCGAGATTAAATCATAACCTGGGGCCTTTCGTGAATTGAGTTTGTTTATTTCTTTCCTAACTTCTATAGGAGTAAAACTTTTAATTGGGAGGGACATTTGACATGCTGCGCTAATTAGTTCTTCCACTTCTTCATCAGGGTCTGCTGGTTCTGTTTGAAATACGTTTGTAAGATGTTCAGCAAAAACGTCAGCTTTTTCTTTGTTGGAACAGGCCCATTCGCCATTTGGTTTACGGATAGGAGGAATGGTTGTGTATGGTTTCTTTAGCTTCTTAGTAGCCTTCCATAACGTCTGGTCATTTGCTGTAAGATTTGTTATGTAATGTTCGAAGGTTTCGTTGTTTGCAGCTTTGATGGCTACTCCAAGTTGCCTTCGTAGTCTATTGAATATATGTAGGTCTATGTTATTTCTAGATCTTTGCCAAGTTCTCCTCGCACGACGTTTTTCAGCAATGAGTTGGCGAATGTGCAGGGGAACATTTGTGGTATGTGTTGGTTTGCGTTCAGTTCGTGGTGTAGATTGCCATGCCGCTTTTTGCACAGTATGGTGAAGTATTGAGCTGCTGTATCTATGTCATGTGTAGACTTGATCCGCTGATTAAGATGGGTGTTTTCTTCTAGGTAGGATTGAAAATCTGCCCAGTCGGTGTTTTTTGACGTGAGTCGAGGAGGTGGTGGGCTGTTTATAACTGTGGTACTCAGGCTCATAATAACCGGTGTATGATCCGATGAGAGATCATAGCTGGATTCTATTAGACAGTTGGTTCTGGACACTCCTTTGCTTATGTAGTAGTCCAGCAGATCTGGAAGTTTTCTTGGATCACTTGGCCAGTACGTAGGGATTCCGTTGGTGTGGCAATAATAGTTGTTGTCGGTCATTGCTTTTAGAAGATTACGACCTTTTGTTGTTATGAGTCTTGAGCCCCAGTGTATGTGTTTCGCATTCCAGTCTCCCCCGGCAACGAATTTGCTGCCAAGTAATTGGAAGAAGGCTTTGTATTCATCTGTGGAGATTGTGTGACGAGGTGGGCTATACATTGCAGATATGTTAAAGTGCCATGGTGTTGAATTTACTTGAACGATTGTTGCTTGTATTTTTTCTGTTGCATAATTCGGCAATACATGATGTGATATGCAGCTGCGGATGATTACCGCCGAGCCACCATGAGCTGTACCATCAGGATGAGGTATGCTGTATGTGGTATAGAGCGGAATATTGAACGTAGTCAGATCGGTAAAGTGAGTTTCTGAAATAAGCAGAACGTCAATTTTATAACGTCTAAAAAAGTAATTACTTCTTGCTTATGGTTTAGCAGGCCGTTAGCGTTCCATGTGGCAACTCTAAGTATGTTTAAGAATTTCTTTGGTTAATGACTTGTGTTAGTAAGTTTAATATCATACTGTTTTGACTCATGAGTTGCGAGAACATGTTTTTGAACTCGTTTAGGAATGTTAATAGTTGTTGTTCTATATTAGTTTTAGGTTCTGAATCGTGATTTGTTTGATTTGCTGTCACGTTTGCATATGTTCTTTGATGGTTTTGTAGAGTATTTAGCTGATTTGTTTCAGTATATACTTGTGGACTGTTGAATGTTGGTATTTGAGGCTGTTGGTTTCCTCTTTTTTGCGAATGCCTGTTTTCTACTAGTTCCCTGTAGACTACACAGCCTTTGTAGTTAGCAGGGTGACCTTCTTTGCATAGTGCACACTTAGCTGGAGTGCTTCTACGTTTTTTACAATCTTTTGTATTGTGTTGTCCTCCACATTTAACGCAGTAATGCGGTTTAGTGCAATATGTTTTACTATGACCATATGCTTGACATCGCATGCATTGAATGATTGAGTTTCTCTTATTTGGTGCCTCGACTGCTATTTTGGTGTGACATAAGAATTCTAGGTTGAATATGTCTTTGTTGTTACTGTTGGGTTCAAGATCTATGAAAAACAAAGATAAAGGTTCCTTTGTTTGCCTGTGTCGAATGTTAGTTACATTGCGAACTTTATGGCCGGCTTTTTCTAGTTCCTTTATTATATCTGTTGTGGGTATAGAGTGATGAATATGTCTTATTACCACTCTATAGGCACGCTCTTCCTTTATTTGGTAAGTGTGGTGAATGATTTCTTCTTCTCGTAAATGTCTTATCAGTTTACGGTATGTATCTATTGTATATGTTGTAATCTTGACAGTGTCGTTTGGTAGAGTTCTGGTATAGTAGGTTTCTTCCTCCTCAATTTGTGCAAAGTTATCGACCATATCTTTAAAGTTTTTGACGCCATATACGAATATTGGAGGTGGTTTTGGTATTTTCTGTTGTTTTTCTGTTTCAGTCTGTTCAGAGCTCTCAGCGTTAGATAAAGCACTGTATCGATTTTGTATTTTTGTTGGTGGTGAGCTTGGAGAATTGGGATCATTATTTTGTTTTGAAAATTTACGTTTTTTGACTACTTGCCATGAGTTTTTATTTTGGGTTTCTTGATCGTCGTCTTCACTAGACTCCATATCCGTGTTTTCTGAATGACTAATTGCAAGTTTTAGCTTTGTGTTTGAGGTCTGCCCTACAGTAGATGGGTTGCTTGGGTTGTAGTAAATTGGTTGGGGTTGTGGTGGAAATTGTTGTGGTTGTGGTGGAAGAGCGAATTGATTTTGTGAAATGTTTGATATAGGAGTATTTGCGGGTTGCCAGTATATGTGGTTTGGTGCATGTTCGGATGTCTATTCTAGTGGAGAATATTGTTGAGGAGTTGGGTACATGTTCTTAAATGTTTGTTAATAGTGGACCTGCTGCTTACCTGCAATTTCTGCTGATACTACAATAGACACTGATTGTTTGTGTTCCGTGTATGTGAATTGTTCATTGTAGAAAACAGAATTTGGTACGCCACTGCCACTTTACTGTTTATGTTAATAACTAGAATTTTTAATAATTAGATTTTAATTGTTCTTATCGGTGGTCACTTTTTGCTATCGCACTCGGCGGAATACGTCCTTACTCTACGATATACAAGTGAACACTAAACAAGAAAATTAAAGAAAAAAAACTCGATGCATTGAAAAATGATTGCTAATATTTTGTAAATCCTACTTTATTATCAATTACAGCCTGTGGTCGTCTAGACGTTGATTCGACCAACTTTCTAGTGTACTCTGGGAAATTGTGTCACAAACTTTAGTAATTTTTACTTTCAATTAATTTCCATTTGATATTGGGGTACTATTTACTTTATTTTTTAATGGCAACCACAAATTTACAATACCATTCAAATCTGGTAACTGGCCTAGTATTTTAATGACATTTCGGTACTTCTAAAGCAACCAAGTACGAGCCCAATATGAGGTGTGTTTTGGATCGTTGTCCTGATAAAACTGTTAATTGTTATTGATACAAGCTTTACAACAACTCGACATTAGTCCATACCTTTTAGGAATAATCACAGAAGTATACATGGATAACACTACCTACCTAAAAATCGAAAATCTATATAGCCAATAAAAGTAACTAAAGGACTAAGACAAGGATGCAGTATGTTACCCGTACTGTTTAATTTATATATTGAAGAAGCCCTCCAAAATTGGAAAAACCACTGCCAGGGAATGGGAATCCTCATATGGGTTACAAGTCAGCATGAAGAAAACAGAATATTTAAGTATCAATTAAGATACAAGGTTTGAAGTGTTGATAGATGAGGACGTGGATATTAAACAAGTGGAAAAGTTGTAATATTTAAGTGCATTCATTCATAAGAACGGCTTTAGAGAAACCGAAATTAAACACCAAATTAATCAGGGGCGTAAAATTGTAGGATATCTGAACTCCTTATCCCTTTCATGCCGCCCCTACACGATCGTGACGTTTCATTTCAAAAATTCCAAGGGATTAGAAATTGATTGTTTTAGGGTCATAGCATGTACTGATGTGACGAAATGACTTTAGTTTACGTGAAGAGAAATGACTTTAGTTTACGTAATTTCAAGAAAAAGATTCAAAATTTTACGAAGGGCATTTAATGTCGTAGATAGTGATTTAGCTTTGCCATTAAATTACTTTGGAAAGTACAACCAGTATTGTATCAAGTTAAGAGAACATGCTAGAGATTAGAATGAATGCCAGGATACCACTCTATCGATAAACGGATGATCCCATTTAACGGTACATGCCCTCGTGGATTGCGCCAAGTTATCAAAACTAAGCCTAGGCGTCAATGTTTTGAAAGCATTTGTAGCCACTACTCATGATGGGCTGATGATTGATTTCGAGATATACCAAGGTATAAGAACTACATTAGGAGACAAGTCTTTAGTTGTCCGAGCATCAGTGGTCCTCCATCTTTCAAAATCTATTCTTCCAGGAACCTGCATTTACTTTGACCGCTAGTTTGCTTCCGTACCACTATTGGAACATTTAAATGTAATGAGATTGCATGGTACATATACGATAATGATGAACCGATTGTCAGAGCGGAATATTGTGGATTTTAAAGCAAATCGAGACATGAAACATAGTGAATGTCAACAGTTTGTATGTAACAATATAGTTGTTGTGAAATGGACGGACAATAAGTCTGTTCTTATTTCATCCAATTGTACATTTTCAGACGGAAATATAAACGTGAAATGCTGGGATAAACAGGGATCAAAATATATTGATGTTACTGCGCCTAAAGTGATTGCTACCTACAACAAACATAATGGTGGGGTTGACATACTAGATCAATCATTAGAGTATTACCGGACTTTTATAAAAACCACCAAAAGAACTCTTAAGTGATGCTCCATTTTTTTGTTTTAGCAGTAAAAAATTCTTGGAGATTGTATAAATTGACTGAATTGGAGATTGACTGCTTGGTATCTATCCTTTAGATACAATGAAATTAGTACCAAAGGAGTACCTCTTATGGCTCTCAGCGTTATGGCAGAGTAATTATGCTTCTCAAGGCCATCCACTATGGCACTCATCATATCTAAAAGTGCATGTGTTGTGGAACGATCCTTTCTAAACCCACATTGTGAACTAGTAAAAAAGTTATGTGTTTCGAAGTACGATATAAGACGCTTCATCAGAACTATTTTACTGAATATCAAAACGATGGAAATTGATCTATAATTGTCTATAAGGTCACGATCTCCCTTTTTAAAAATAGGAACAATCTTGGAGTATTTAAATGAAGTTGGGAATATCACGATTGAAAAAATACTATTAATGAGATGTGTTAAAGGTTTAATAATTATTTCACTAGTGCTTTTGATCAAAGATGCGTTTAGCTCATTAGTATCCAAACAATTTGAATTTTTTAATATTTTTATAACTGCGGGCATTTCTTGTTGATTGGTTGGGGACAGAAAAAATGAATTTAATTCAGCTAGAAATTTTTGATAGTTCAAACTTGTGTCGTCTGATGTATTTGGAAGGGATTTTATAATATTCTCAGCAATTTCAACAAAAAACTTATTGAAAGAGTCACAAGATATGTTGGTTTTTGAATTATGTAAACCATTTGTTTTATTTTGCTCATAGTTAATTACCTTCCAACACGTCTTGGATCTACTCTTTGAAGTTAATATCAATTGATCATATGCCAGCTTTTTTGTTCTTTTCAACTCAGCAATGTAATGATTTTTATGTTTTTTATTCGCTGTAATGTACTGGGGTTTTAGTAAAATCAGCATGCATTTTATATGTTTGCAAATGATTTCTCATATCTTTTAAGTTGTCAGTGAACCAGTTTACCAGACATCTTTTGTCCGGTATTAAGATACTGCAAGATAATAATTATCTATTAGAAACGTTGCTAGGTAATTTACATCGAGATTATCATTAAAAATGTTCTAGTCTAGCACGGATAAAAAGTTCCGCATGTTTAATACATATTACTTTTAAATTTGGCCTCATAATGGAAATAATAAATTTTCAAAATTTGTAAAGAAAGGCTTAAAAGCGGTACATTTACTCGATTTATACACTGCCAATATCACCGTGTTAATATCTTGTATAACAATTCCAAAAAATGCAGATGTTTGTTCTATATTAAATTTATCACAGTTAATAGCTTCGAATTTTAAAGTATTTTTAACACATATTACAGTGTTTAACACATATTTTTCCTACAGAAACTGCTAGCAAGTAGATACCCATCGATGTTTCCATTTGTGCGGACTGCTGCATTTCCACTACAGTTTGGTAATATCCGGATATGTTTGATTACAAAGGAGTTTTTTCCCCATGTCTATGCTGCAGGCACATCTTTAGCTGTAGTCAAAGTTATGAATTGTCTGCTGACTGCGTTCTTACCCGAAAATTTTTAATGATTTTGAATCTTCTTACGACAGATCCACTGGGCCATATAGATGGGTTGTAGACATTGTCTAGACTTTCTAAAGTAAAGGACACTTTCTAAGATGATTGCTTACCAGTTCCATTCCATTCCCCACAATCAAAACATATTTCAGGTGCCGTTTAAAAAAAATCCTTCAAATCATTTCAATTCATATCGGCACCGATACGTGAAACGTGCCGTATTGTCGTTTTATTATCTTTTGTCTTATAGGAAATAATTTTAAGAAAATCATCTTGTATTTCATGTGAGAAATACAAAATGTGCCCTTTATTAAATATTTTATATTTATGCCACTCAATATGTAGTTGAAGAGAGACATTGCAATGCAATGTAAGTTGTACTGTGGTCAAAAATTATTCACTGGATATGTCGTTGAAATCACAGAATTCTTTATTTTCTTAAAATGAACTTCTTTGCTTTGCTAGGAATAGAATAGTGTCAATAATGCAGCACAATACCGCCATTGAGACTCTTCTTGATGAATCTGGTTTTTGGAAGGTCTGCACCAATACCTCCCTTTCCTAAACCAAATTCTAAAGTTTTCCACGAACCAAAACACAGTTTGTGCTTGGATGAATTTTCATGTTCAGGCAAGTTTTCACTGAGTTTTTTTTAATTAGTAACTTCTTTTTCTTTAGAAAATATTTTTTGGTCCCTTGTTATTTTGATTAGAACATTAAATCTATAAACTTGCCATACTGTACTATCAATCAATCAATCAATCACTCAATCAGTTTATAATGTTCTACGCCGTCTTCTGATTTCCAGGCTCCATTTATCTCGGTAGTTCCAAAAGTTTTCTTCGACTGTCGTCTCCCTTAATTCTTTATCGATTCCTTCTCTCCAACTTAATCTCAATCTATCTTGTTTTCTTCTTCCATGGGGTGTCCAGTTCAGTTCTTTCTTCGGTATTCTGTGTTCATCCATTCTCTGGACGTGTACATACCATCTTAGTTGATTTATTCTGATATCCTCTGTTATATTGTGCTTAACACCCATAATTTCTCGTATTTTTTTCGTTTCTAACTCTGTCTAATCTTGATTTTCCAGCCGCTCTTCTCCAGAAGTCTGTTTCTGTTGCTTCTAATGCTTTTAAGATTTTTCCTTTCAGTGGCCATACCTCACTTCCATATGTAACAATGCTTTTTATAATGCTGTTATAGATTTTTTGTTTGTTTTCATTGGAGATTGTTTTGTCCTACAGTACACTGTTTAATTGCCTAATGGCCTGTCTTCCCTGGTTATTTCTATGTTTAATTTCTTCGTCTAATTTGCCATCGTTATTTGCATGCCTAAATATTTGTATTTTTGACAGTGATTTATTTCTCGCTGCATGTCTTATAAGATTTGATTATGTTGAATTCCCTCGATACATATGTATTCAGTTTTCTTGATATTTACTTCTAGCACCCATATTTCGTATTCTTCGATAAGTTTACGGTTCATATATTCGAAGTCTTCATAGTCTTGAAGTAAATTAAGGCTCTTGAGGCTCTTGAAGCCATCACTATCGTCTGCAAAACTCAATGTGTACAATATTGCGTCGTTTAGAGGAATTCCCATGTTTCTGCATTTTCTTTTCCACGTCTTCATCGCTTGTTCCGAGTACATCCTAAACAAAGTAAATCCTTGGATACCTCCTGACCTTTCTTTATTTTACTTGTGTTGTTCTTGTACAGGTCTTGAACAGCCTTGAATCAGATTACACCAGTATTTATTTTCTCGAGAGCTTCCCAGAGTTTTTGTTGTGGCACACTATCATAAGCTTTTTTAAGATCCACGTAGAGAAGATATATTGGTTGATTTCATGCTACTTTTTTTCGATTAGCTGGGTAACAGTCAAAAGATGGTCAAGAGTTGATCTACCTGTTCTAAAGCCGGCTTGTTCTTCGGTCTCCATATCACAGAATTCATCTTCCATTCGCTTTTTGATGAGTTTCCCGTAAACTCTCGAGATGGTGCTAAGGACTGTGATTCCTCAATAATTGTCACATACATCTTTACTTCCCTTCTTATGTATTGTCGTGATAAACGATGATCTCCACTCCTCCAGTATACTCTCTCCGTTAATACATTTTTGGTAAATGCTAGCTAGCTGCTTATGTAATTTGCTTGTACCACAAATCACCTACCTCTAGATGCTTCACGACAATACTTTATTAAGATATGAAATTCAGCGCTCCAAGAGATTTGTATCGGAACTAATTCAAGCAGGAAATTACGCGGGAATTTCAAAATTTAATTTTGTTTGGGAAATTTAAATAAAGCTTAAAATATTTAAATATAATTTGGTATATTTGAAAAAAAAAATGGCATTTTAAATTTTAAAAGGTGCAAGTTATTTTTAAATTTAAATATACACAATACCATTAATTTACGAAAAAATTAAACAAAATATAATTTAATAATATATTTACTACATGTAACACAACTTTTTATATCAATTTAGAATACAATAGAAATATGGTTTATTACCACTGAAAATTGTACAATTTTATATACTACAATAGGGTATCGCAAATGATTGAAACATGTGTGTGTAGATTGTGCATCTCTACTTGTTGAAGAACTTTCAACTAAAACAAAAAATTGATATAATAATTTATACATTGATTCACTTCAAGTAAAATCATTCTTATTAATTACATATTAGGGTTACTTACTTTATATTACATTTGCTTCCGCGCACAACATTGAAATACTTCTGGGATGTAGATTAGAAGAAGAATCCAAAATCAATCGGCTATTTGTTCTCGGGAATTCCATTTTGGTACAAACATGACTCCATGTAGAAGCAAACTTTATTCATATTTGTTTTGTTTTAACAACTGTAGTGGAATTGTGGAATTAATCATATTTATAAACTAGGATTTTTATAACACTAAGCCACAGTTTAATGCTAACAATAACCCAGATATATTAAAACAAGTTTAGTTTGATTTCTTTACTATCAAATCAAACAATTTAGAAGAATAATAAACATCTGAAATCTGATTATATAGACGCTAATCTTGACAATTATAATTTTTAGTTTGGTTCTAAACCTAAACTGCAGAGTATAGTCTATATGTGGAGTATAGCGACATCAGAAGATTTGTATCGGTACTACATAGGCTACATAGGGTAGCGGGTAGGTACCCCTCTATGATCCCGATAGAGGGTAGACTTACTTCAGGGAGGTAGCGCCCCTGCCCACGCGAGCTCCTGGTTTTCCTCTACTCCCTACTTAGGGGAAACCAGGCCCAAACCCCAATATTATCCTACCCAAACCCCAAATTCCTTCCCTATATCCTCCCCCAACTTGCCAACACGTCTGGCCAGCGTGGCGTTTTAAGGCCAAACCCCCCGTAAACATGCAAAACACAAACCAAACACGGCCCTCAGTCCCCGGCAGCTCAAAAATCTCTGACCAAGGTAGCGGACAGAAAAGATTAAGAGCAGAGGGTGCTAAGAACACCCGGGATGGACCAGGCTACCACTCAAGACGGCTAAACTGCACTAGAATACTGCATCTTGCATCCTATAATATAAGAACCCTCTCAACCGATCATAAACTAATAGAACTGGAAAACGAATTAAAAACAATAAAATGGGATGTAATGGGACTTAGTGAAATTAGAAGGAGAGGAGAAGAACAACAAACATTGAAATCAGGACACCTGTTCCTCTACAGAGGAGAGGAACATTCATCCAGCGGTGGAATCGGGATCATTGTACATAAAAAACACATACCCAACATAACGAAAATCGAGACCATAAGCACGAGAGTCATCCTATTGATATTAAAACTAAACTCTCGTTATAGTTTAAAAGTTATACAGGTCTACGCCCCGACAACTGGACACACAGATGAAGAAGTTAAAAAATTATATGAGGATGTAGCAGAGGCACAACAAAGAACACGAACACACTATACTGTTCTCATGGGCGATTTCAACGCAAAACTCGGATTCAAACAAGACCAAGCGGAGATCGCGTTAGGAAAGTACGGATACTGGGCAAGAAACGCAAGAGGAGACATGCTTTTAAACTTTCTACATCATCAATGCATGTTTCAAATGAACTCTTTCTTTAAAAAGAAACTCCAAAACAAATGGACTTGGATAAGCCCTGATGGCGCCGTCAAAAACGAAATCGACTTTATAATTACAGATAAAAAATATATAATACAAGACGTGGAAGTACTCAACAAGTTCTCTGCTGGCAGCGACCATATGATGATAAGAACAAAAGTAATGCTTAACGTTAATAAAGAAAGAATGAAGCTTGTTCCTAAACCAAATGTTAGAAGATGGGTACCACCTGAAAATGCAAAACTGTTTGAACGTACGGTCGAAGAAAAATTACAAAACGAAGAAACAGAAAACATAAACATCGAACAACTAAACCAGAAAATAGTCAAAGCTCTGAAACAAGCACAAGAAAAATGTTGCCCAAAAAACCAAAAAGACGAAGAAAAACTAAGTCTAAGCACGAAAACTCGATTAGAGGAAAGAAGTCAGCTAACAGATAAATACAGAACCAATCTAACAAAAATGAGACAACTAAACAAACAAATCACTAAGAACATCAGAAAAGATATAAGAGACTACAACACCAGAGAGATATCAAAAGTCATAGAAGAGAACAAAAGTTTAAAAGTCTTCAGAAGGAAACAGCAAACAGGAAAGAAAAATATTTACAAACTGAAAAACACAAAGGGTGAAATAATAACAGATAAACAGGAAATTCTACAAACTGTCGGACAATTTTACAGCGAACTCTACAGCAAAACAGAAGAAAATGTTCCAACTGACAACATACCAAAGGTTCTAAACCAGGGCTCGGAAGACATACCAGATGTTACTGTTGATGAAATAAAAAAAGCTCTCCTACAAATGAAAAATAATAGGTCACCTGGCGACGACGGGGTCGTTGCCGAAGCCATAAAATTAGGAGGCGAGAAACTGATACAAATGCTTTCCATACTTTTCACAGAATGCCTTGAAAGAGGAACAACACCATCACAATGGCAAAATGCAGTGATCATTCTAATGTTTAAGAAAGGAGATTTAACAAATCTCGCAAACTATAGACCAATCAGCCTCATCTCACACATATACAAGCTTTTTACAAAAGTCATAACAAACAGACTTTCGAACAAAATGGACTTTTACCAATCATGCGAAGAGGCAGGATTCAGGTCAGGCTTCGGCACAAACGACCATCTACAAGTTATTAAAAGCCTCATCGAAAAATGTATAGAGTACAATAAACCCCTCGTCCTAATATTTGTGGATTATGAGAAGGCATTCGACACAGTTAACCACCGGAAGATGCTGGAAGCTTTGAAGGAGTGCCGAATAGATCACCGCTACACCACTGTCATCAAAAATATCTATGATAATGCCACGGCATGCGTCAGACTCCATGAAGATACACACAAGTTCAACATTCATCGTGGACTTCGCCAGGGTGACACCATTTCACCAAAACTGTTTACAACATTATTGGAATACATGTGTAAGCGTGCAAACCTAGACGAAAAGGGCATAAATATAAATGGAGAGCAGCTTAGTCACCTCAGGTTCGCGGACGATATAGTCCTGATAACAGACCGCATAGATCATGCCATCGAAATGTGCGAAAGACTCTACCATGCCTCTACACAAGTGGGTTTAAAGATCAATAACTCAAAAACACAAGTGATGACAAACCTTGTTCTGAGTGAGAACATCAACATAGCTGGAACAAGTATAGAACAAACATC
Source organism: Diabrotica balteata (assembly GCA_918026665.1). Taxonomy (NCBI): domain Eukaryota; kingdom Metazoa; phylum Arthropoda; class Insecta; order Coleoptera; family Chrysomelidae; genus Diabrotica; species Diabrotica balteata. The sequence continues at coordinate 47,872,217 of OU898280.1, forward strand.
AGCATACAAATATCTGGGACACGAAATTCGCTTAAGTAGAGATAACCAGACCAATGAACTAATACGTAGAATAGGGCTGACATGGGCAGCTTATGGAAAGCTAAGAGATGTTTTCCAATCAGCTCTTCCCATCTGCTTGAAGAGAAAAGTCTTCGATCAATGTGTGCTGCGGGTTCTAACCTATAATGCGGAGACGCTAACACTTACTAAGACGTCCGCAAACAAAATTCGAACAACACAGAGGGCAATGGAACGGTCCATGTTGGGATTAACCCTGAGAGACCGAATACCTAACACAGAATTGCGCCGTGGATCGGGAGTAACCGACGCAATCAAAGAATATCAACCTTAAAATGGAACTGGGCAGGGCACGTCGCGAGAACGAAGGACGGCAGATGGACAAAACGCATTCTTGAGTGGAGACCCAGACAAGATGCCTTTAGGAATAGAGGACGACCACCAACAAGATGGACGGATGACCTGAAACGGACACATCAAAATTGGATGCAGGCGGCTCAGGACAGAAATTTGTGGGGTGAACTACGGGAGGCCTATGTTCAGCAGTGGACGGGTATGGGCTGAATGATGACTACAAATTATTTAGTTTAGTTTGACCTTTAGCTACCTACGTGAAACTTCTAGTTATTAGTGGTCTGTGGCTTGTACCCTACTTGAGTAGGTCAGGTGGGATATTGCCAGGGCCTGGTGATTTTCTATTCTTTAATGCTTGGCATACTCGTACTACTTCTTTGTCGTCAATCCGAATTGGGAAAGCTATTGTATGCACTTGCACCTTTGATTGTGTTCGAGGTGTTTGCAAATATTCTGCTCTTTCTTTCGCCAGTAGATTTGCGAAGTATTCGTCCCATTTATCTAGACTGATCGGCAAGATGATGTCTTTAATCTTATCTTGTCGAAGAGATCGAAGTATTTTCCAGCTTTCGGTGCTTTTGCTACCCCCTAAGTAAGTGTTTATTCTGGAGCAGTTTCTTTCCCAGCTTTCGTTTTTCTTCTTATATTAAAGTGTTTGTGGTATTTATCTCGTTTAATCTTTTTTTTTTTTCGTTTTCTTCATCTCACCAATATGGCTCCCTTTGTTCGGTTTTTTCATATTTACCCAGGGCTTCTTCTGCTACACTTTTGGGAAATTGTTTTATGTAATTGTAATGGTGCTCGACACTATCAAAGTTTTCTTGTAAGAACTTTTCATCGAGTCGCTTTTTGTACAGTGCCTTTGTGCTCTCATGGTTGGGGCTATCCAAGTTATATTTGGTTTCTATTGTTTTTTGCTCTTGTTCCTCGTTTTGTTCTTTTTTATTGTCTAGTCGTATAGGCATTATTTTAGGCTTTATATAGGTGCAAATTAATTAAAATAAAGAGGAGCTTCCGAACTCGATTTCGTACAATATAAAGCTTACGAAAGCTTTAAACTATAAAATATATAACTAGTTATTGTAAAACTATAAATGTGACAATAATAAAATTTAATTTTTTTAAAATCTATGATTGCTATTTTGACTTCGAAATTGGAAGTTATTTGTGTTGATAAAATTGAGGTGTGCTAAGTACATAAAAGGTTTAGGTATTTGAAATTGAATACTTGGCAAAAATAGGTTGTATTTTAATTCTAAATAATTATTTTTGTAATTCCCTTCTCCTGCGCACGCTTATTTTATAGTAACTACATACAAAGTAGCATTGCCAATGAGACGACAACAAGTATCGTCGAAATGAAAAATAAAGGCCGTGGAGAGTTGGAAGTAGCTCCGTTTATCCTCAATATATAATTTTCAATCGGCTATTAATTATTTATCTTATATCGATCGAGCTGACATATATTCTGCTCGGTAATATACCTCAGTATTTATCCATTTAGTTGTTTTTCATAAAAGACACGGTCAAGTTTTAAATCATGACCGAGAAAAAAGAAGGATATTTAAATATTGGGTTCAGTGTGTGGCTTTCAATTTGCGTATTTGTCTGCCTATGGTTGTGGAGTAGTTTTACAAAAGGAAGAAGGCGTTTTCAAACAAATTTACATGTAATTGAAGAAGGTTTGAGAAAAATGCAAGCTGACATTGAGCTAAGACAACGTGAGAAGAGTATAGGGTGTGTCGAAGACGTAGAAGATATTTCTGAGTTCCTAAAAAAGTTTTATGAAGAGGGGAAGGTATTATTTCATATTATTTTTGCACGCTACACATTTTTTTATATTTTTATTAATTGAGCTTAATAATGTTCATATACCCATTCATTAAGTTCTTCAATTTTGGTCTGGTATCATTAATAAAGTTTCATTATTTATATTTCTACATACGCACAATGCTTATTTGCATGTTAGTCCGATAATTTGTGATGCTTTCTGTATTTCTGCAATCACCTTCTCTTGTTCTCTTACATAAAGGTCTCGATTGATACAGTTATTATCTAAAAATCCAGTTTACTCATGTAAACATTACTCAAATCTAGTTTTTTTTATTAGTATGTCTTACAGGAAATTAAGTATAATTATAACAAATTCTTCCTTATTTTCAACCGTTCATATAACGCTTTTTAGTCCAATCTCTAAACACAGAATAATAAACAATCAGAATGCCCACTCTGCTTGAAAAAATAGGTACTCGCATCTCGTTCGCGCAGACTGAATCAGCCATGTTTTAGTCGGAACCAGTGCTGTTCACTCAGTGACATTTTATCTGTTGTGCATAGAAAAATTAACCCGGTTTAATTTATTTACGACAAATATAGGCATAATATGCATTATTTTATTCGTACTTCTAGTTAAAGAATAGATTAAATTATTTCAAATGTACTAAATTATTAATCTCTAAAAATTTAAATTACAGTTCTGTCATAGCTTATCACAAATGTCTAAATTCGAGTCTATGTTTCTGTCTAAAATATGGCAATCGCGTGCTGACAAACTTTAAAGACGACATCTGAGATTGGGCATTCTGATTGTTATTTATTCTATGCTCTAAATATGCTATCATAATATCTAAAGTCTATCGATTTTTGCCTTATTATCCCTTAAAATCAATTGTGAAGTACTATATTTTTTTTTCAATGATATGTCGTCGGGTTAGTGCTTATTTGTTCCATACCACATTTTCTACTTTTTTGCGTTATAAGTTGTAATGAAACAATGCCAACATAATAATTTATATAATTTGGCCCTGATAACTCTAACAGCCAAGACTTTCCTGTAATACCTTTGTAACTTTGTGCCATATGATTATTTTATGGGTTATTTCAGTGCTTAAGTGTTCCATATGCAAAGGCCAATAGGAAGCCAGTATTTCACACGCGCATTCGGTGCTTCGGTGCTTGTTTGTGCCATGCCAGCACAGACTTCTAAAAAAAAAAACAAAAATGCGATTGAGAAATCCTTCGAACTGGACTAGAAATGTGAAAAAAGTTCAGCGAGAACAGTAGCTTCAATATAAGGACGAAAAAGGAGTTGTCCATGCTCCAAGGCAATGTAAATACAAGTGTGTGAAATCTTGTACCTATCAATGTATTAAAAAAATTAATACGCACGAAAGGGAAGTATATTTAAAAACTTTTGGCAGCTAAGTGTAGCAAAAAAGGCGCATTTTATTCAAAATTTGTAAAAAAAAGTTCACCAAAACGAAGGTATGTGAAAACAGAAAATATTTCGGACTGCCAGAAACAAAATTTGTTTTAATATAACCTTGAGGTTTTAAATAAGCAAATCAGAGTATGTAGGGAATTTTTTTTAACTACTCTAAACATTAGTAAACAGAGAATTTATTATTTCTTTAAAAAACACTATAAGGATTACTCAGGGATTGCTTACACCCCTTTGAAAGGAAAATACGTAAAGAAAGTCTTACCATTAGAAGCTCTAGATGGGGTACGGAAACATATTGAGTCGTTCCCCCGTATAGAGTCTGATTACTGTCGATAAGATCGTGTTAGTCGTAGATTGTATTTAGATCTGTGTCTCTCTATTGAAAAAAACGTATCGACTATACCTAGAAAGTGACGTTAGTAAAATGTACAGAACAATATTTTCTTCACCAAATAAATAATTTTATTTCTTCTAACTGCAAGTATTTGTTTCAATTACGTTATGAGTAGGAAGAATAGTAGTTCTAGTTTTTCTACTGCGAAGAATATTTAACATTTATTTACTGTTTGTTTCACATACACATATTTTGATTATTAAGAAATTTTAAAAGCAAAAAGGAGTTTCCTTTTTGATGTATCCTTGTATATAAAAAAAGGTGCAGTAATATAATGTTCATTCTTTTAATTACAATATTATTCATTTATTTCAGTTACATGACGTGAACCTACGACGAAGAATGTTTTACTTTTTGTTTCACATAAATATTTTTTAATTCTTAATAAATTTTGAAAACAAAAAGCAGTTTTCTTTTTGGTGTACCCTTGTATTTTTTCAAAGGTTCAGTAATATAAGATCAGAAATATTGTAATAAACTGTGATCTAACTGTAGAATGATACATAAGATATATAGAAACGTAAACTAAACTATTTTACTTAAAATGATATTATATAATTCAGTTTTGTACTTCATTGCATATGGAACAAATGTGCAAATTCCTGTACTAGTTTTACTTTTTGTTCCATAAGCAAAGGTTTTTATTTTTTTTCTCAAATTTAAGAAGAGTCAGTAAAAATTTGAAGTCATAATCCAGCACACCATTTTAAATATTTTTTTTTAGAATTAACATAATTTTCCTGAGTTTTAAAATAAACGAGTAAATACTACCAAAATATTTAAATGTAAATATCTCAAAATGAGAATTTGGCATATGGAACAAATAAGTACTAGCCCGACGATGTGTCCCAAATAATATGTTTGACGTTTGATAATAGATTATATCACCACGCGAGATGAATTCTTTTATACCTATATTATATATTTATAACAAAAGATATAAAAAATGTTATAAAGATATAAACTATATTTTTATAACAAAAGATTAGATATGGATCAACTAGAAATCTCGAGATAAAAGCCAAGCTTACAAAAAACGTTAATATTAATGTTGCTTTAACAACCAATACTGATGATATTGAAAAGGGACTGGATCAACTAAAGAGACGCTATATGCAACGGTGCGAAAGAAGTAATTGGTGACTATGAGCGGAAGAAGAAGAACGAATGGATGACAGATGAAATATTACACCTTATTGACAGAAGGAGGGAAAATAAGAATATTCCCGAACAATATAAAGAACTGGATAGAACTGTCAGCAGGAGGATAAAGGAATCCATAGAGAAATGGTTACAAGAAAAATGTCAAGAGATAGAAGAGCTAGAACGACGACACGATAGTTTTAACATGCAT